>UFQX01000064.1:224933-291863 GCA_900497675.1 Arapaima gigas | reverse complement strand
ATTTTTTTTTTTGTTTTTGTTTTTTTTTTTTTTTTCCTTTATTTTTTTTTTTTTTTTTTTTTTTTTTTTTTTTTTTTTTTTTTATTGAAAGATTTGTCTTTTTTGGAGGTAATTAACAGGCAGTACCTGACACAGTTGGCAGAATACGTTCACACAACAAACACTTCCTCCTTTACACATTATTTTCACTTGCAGCTTTGGCAGAGGTTTCATGTTACGTTGTGTATGAGGACCATTCAAACACAGTGGGGTTGAGAACTTTGTTAGTGTGGATCTGTTGATGTGTTGCATGTTCAGTTTTACATGAGGCACCTGCAGTTCATCACTTCGCACTGTTAGTGGAGAGACAAAGGAAACACACAGACAGCGCAGAGGAAATTGTGGAGCAGCTGCTGGGAAATACCTGAATGTGTCACTAAGGGTCCTGTCTACCACTCAGAGGGCATTTGGCTCAAAGCCTTTCTTGGTGAAGTGTGCAGATGAGTTTGTACATTTAAATATGTGTTATTTTTCCACTTCTGAAGTTTACAAATGTTTTCAAGGAGTGTTTGTAGGGATTGAGGACTGCCTGCTATAGCCTCTGTTTCCACAGTGACATTGAGGCTTGGGACTGTGAACATAGTCAAGGAATTGACACTACAGGGGGTTCTGAAACATGCAGCTGAACTGAACTGAGTGACTTTACGCACTCCTCTAAATGAGGTGGAACGTGATATGGGTCAAGAGAGACTCTATCTGAGATGGATCCACCTGGATTGCTTCCCAGGTTTCACATGGTGAAGGCATCTCCTGTTGTAGCCATAGTCATGTGTGCCATGGGGACTGCAACACCATGTGTGTGAACACCACACAGTATCTATGCATCATCCACAATAAAGAGATGGACATCATTTCTGATGTCAAAAAAGCGCAAGATTCAAAGCAATGACACCTGTTCCTGGGGGGGTCCTGTGTCTCAGGGTTCTTCAATAAATGTTTTGTCAAAGACTTGGGGCCAGTTTGGTTTCAACAAACACACCTGAGGGAGGGAAGGGGTAATATCATTTTCCACACATCTGTTTTACACTTTTTTAATGGAACTGCTCTGTTAGTAATAATTCCAGGAACAATGTATGACTGTGCAGTGAATTTTTTTTTAATTATGCAGGTGCTGGATAGCCTGTTTAATTGTCTGAATTATGACTACTGTTATGTTACTACTGGTTTCTCCCTCTGAGGGTGACTACTAATAATGATAATGATACTGTATAGTCAGTGGGTGCCTCCAGTGGTCTGTCAGTCACTTTTTACTGTCGATCTCATTCTTTATGTGTCGTCTTCCTCCTTTGAATCGTGTGCTTTGTTTCTTCTTCACTCTGCCCCTCGTGTGTCTGTCGCCACCTGGTGGCCATAGGGCACTACTTCGAAATGGTTCTAGGCCACCCAGCTGTGCTGTCTCGCTGTGCCACACGTGGAGCCAGTTCTGGCTTGTAGTGTCACTGTATTCCCGTGTGTGCCATTTACCTGCCTCTTGTCTCCTCCTCCATCAACGTGTCTTTTGTTTCCAAGGGATGTGGACAGAGCCGAGCTTGAGGTTCCTGCTGCAATTGTGCAATAAAGCGATGTCTGTGTTTCTAAACATGCAGTATGACTTGTGGTGTTGAGTGAATTTCCATATCGCGTTGACACAATCTGTGCTGAGCGCCACACAGCCAAGTTGCGATCAGTAGTGTCACTTCTCCAAGTTTGTTCACTTCTCTTGCATTCATGTCAAGTACCAGAGATATGCTTTAATGTCATGAATGTTACATATTTAATTTTCTTTCACAGTGGCTGAGATACGATCAGGTTCATTTATGGTAAACTCTGGAGTGGGGGGGGGAATACAACTTTTCTATAACTACAGACATAAAGTTGTAAGTTTGACTTACTGAGCTGTGCAAGTTAATCGACAGTTGGAGTTTATACCTCACAGCCTTTGTTTAAATAATGAGCCTCTTTAACTTTTCAGATGGCTATGGGGAGCTGTCACTCTGCACATCACAATGATATTTTCAAACCATGCCACGGCTTTTCTGGCGCTTTCATTTGTCACTGAATTTTTTCGAAAAGAAAAAGGAAAAAAGGCAGTGTGAAAAGGACACCTCCCATCTACTCTCACTTCCTCCATCACTTAAAAAGGTCTGATCAAGTAGTGCCGGCACTCGTCTGTCCTCTGCAGGTTCCTGCATCGCATTGGCCCGTTCTTCCGTGGCAGGCACATTTCAAACTCCAGGTAAATTTCAGCTCTCACAAGTAATACCTGCTTGTCCTCTTGGTGCAGTTTCTAATGTTATAATGTGCCACAGTGATTTATTGTGACATTATTTTGAAGGGCTTCGTTTGCTCGTTGTATGTGAAACAGCGACTCTGTTGCTTCCACATTTGACAATGATGGTTGTGACACGGATGAGGGACCAGCACCTCAGAAGTGATCAGTGTAGACCCACTGGGGCAGCTTTGATGGCAGAGGAAGTGTTGGCGTGCTTATTTGCTCTTGAACAATAATCTGTAGCAACTTGGGCATTAAAATACCTGCCTGTGATTTGTGCTGTTTGCACAGTTAGGACTTTTCCTTGTTCGCTGTCGTACTGATGATCGGTGTACTTTGGGAGATTCTCAAAGAGGGTCATAATTTTTTTAGTCCGAAACATTGTAGTTTATGTTGAAGTTTATTGTACATTTATTAAACATAAACACTGTACAAACAAAAAGAATTAAAATGAACATAATTTTGTTTAGTTCTGGAGACCTGAACAAATTTTTATATGATAAAAATACATCAATGAATGAATGAGAAATTAGAGTTCAGTGCAGAGTTTGTTGGTCCATCGGGGTCTGTAAGTCAGTAGGCACTCAAGCATGAGCCAGTGTGTGACATCCGGTCAAAATTCGCAGCATGTAAAGGGCAATAGCTGCTAGTAAACCTATTAGTCAACATGGTCTACAAAAGGCCTTTTTACACACAGCTGCCCAGTGTCTCTCGCTGCACTTGACCATTTTCAGCCAACAACTCAGCAATTTTGGCATTTGGTCATTGTCCAGGGTTGGCTGGAAGGGTTGTGCACAGAGTTGAATGCCAGAAGCGCATGCCGCCATGTGTCCCTGAGCATCACAAAGGAGTTGTGCTGTCTTTCCCCTGTAGGATGTGGTTTAACCGTACAGCACTACTGTTCACCCATTCCAGTTTTCTTAGCTTTGCTTCACACATGGCCCACAGTTCTGCAGAATAATTTGTTTGAGATAATTCTTAGTCACTAGAACCCTGCAGTGACACCACTGCGCATCTCATAAAGTGTTTCTATCATTTAATTCAACTGTAAATGGAAATTTTAGAAGAAGCTGAATCTGGGATGGTGGGCGGGGTTTAATTTGGTGGCAAGTGGGTGGGTCTGGCCCAGCATTGCCCTTAAAAAGTCAAGGATGTGGGTTTGCAAGTAAAGGATGTGTGTCTGTTGAAAGGTTACAAAGAAAATGGCTGCAGACTAGAGGAAGTTTCGACATTTGCTGTTTCTGCTCCTTGATACTGTGGCAGCTTTTTCTGCTTCCTGTGTCCAAAGACCTGCAGCTACATTCTGACTCTGTCCCTCCCATGGATTTCCCTGCAACCCTGCTGGGTTCACATATTCCTTCTTTTGTTGCACCCCTTGTCTTTCTGTTCTGTGTATGTTTCTGCTACAGGGTGCTTTCGTAGCAAGGATCACTTCCCCTTCCTGTATCGCACTTCACAGCCCTTGTGTTAGGTGAGTGCTGGGGCCTTGGCTTGGGGCCCAGGACTGGTTTTGTGTGTGTGTGTGTGTGTGTGTGTGTGTGTGTGTGTGTGTGTGTGTGTGTGTGAACAATGAAACATCTCCAACCCCACCAAAGTGTTGAAACGGTTTATACAAATTCTTTAGAACAAAACCGTACGTACAAGTGTTTTTTGACTCCTGGAGGGCGAACAACTGAGGCTCCAGTGGTACTGGTTTAAGGCTGATGTTTCTCTCACACCTTTTATGTTGGTCCATTGATGCACTCTGTCTCTGCAGCTCGCAATGTCCAGGAAGGTGGTGAGGACCAGCAAGTTCCGCCATGTGTTTGGCCAGGCAGTCAAGGCCGACCAGTGCTATGATGACATTCGCATCTCCCAGATGACCTGGGACAGCACCTTCTGCACTGTCAACCCAAAGTTTGTGGCCATGATTGTGGAAGCCAGCGGCGGGGGGGCCTTCATGGTGCTGCCACTTAATAAGGTGGGTGTTTTTACTAAGTCTAGGTTTGAGAACCTGCGCATGAAGCTTATCAAACCAGTCGGCTCTGACACTAAGAGCACCTTTGACCATGCAGTGGCCCTGGTCCAGCATTAAGCCCGAGCGTGTTGAGCGAACACATAGACAACTCTAGGTCTTCTGTGTGCTGTGCACCTACATGTGGGAATAAACTGTGTGTGGGTTATTCTGGATTAAGAAAAACTAGACTGAATGCAGCACTGGGCCCCCAAGAGGCAGGTTTGATGTCATCCAGTGCCTCCACTCTGTCCCAGGCTGACTGTGTGGTCACAAGTTAGTGTACACAGCTCAGGCCATAGGAGAACTCACCAGAACACAGACTAGAGTTTTGTGCGGAAAGACTGCACTGCACTCAAGATAACACCTGTGGTGAACTCACAGTAATAAAACATGACACTGTTGTGTTATCGTGGTCTGCTCTGGGTTTGAACACTGTGTCTCTTGTCACTGAGACTCATCTTCACCTCCCCTGCAGTATGACTGACAAGCAGCACTCCAAGCAGTTTTACCACTTTGATGGCAGCGCCTTACGGTTCAGTCTGAAAAAACACAAAATGTTTTGCTAAATAAGGAAGTCTGGGGCCGAGTTTCAGTTTTGCGCGCCGCTGTCCTTCTGCTGTGTTTTTCACCATATTTGGAAGCCGTAGCTGTTGCTGCGGTCGGGTACAGGAAAAGCAGGTGGGGCCTACAGCCCATCGCAAGAGACGAAATTGTAGTACAGCTGCGGTGCATCTCTGTTGTTTTGTGAACATCAGCACACATGCTGCTGAAGAGTAGGTTTTGCACCCTGATGTACATAAACATTAATGCACATTGCTGCAGCTGACTGTGTATACAGTTCACTTCCATTAGTGTCAAGTACCCGAGGGATTCGGTTAAATGTCCAGTGAACAGGACACCAAAGATAGACTTTGTCCCTCATGCCCTTTGTTCTCTTCCACATCATCTTCTCTGAAGAATGAGCATCTGTGAGTTCCACATCCCTGACTTCTTTCCCAGCAGCAGTGCTGTTAGATGCTACTGTTAGTCATCACTGTTAGCCACTAATGTTAGGTGGACCTCTCCTCACATCCACACAGCCCCCAGTGGTTCATACATTATGGCATAATATCAAATTAAAAGCTATTTTAACAAATAGCGAGAGAGCAGGAGAGGGAGGAAGAGCAGATACAAAAGTGAATATGAAAATCTGTTAACCTCTCCTTCTGTTCCCCCAGACTGGGCGCATTGACATGTCCCAGCCAACTGTGTGTGGCCATAAGGGCCCAGTGCTGGACATTGAGTGGTGTCCCCACAACGACAACATCATTGCCAGTGGCTCCGAGGACTGCAGCATCATGGTGTGAAGTACAACGTCTGCCGTGTCTCTCTGTCCCCAGTCTTAATCTAAAAGCTCTGTTTGACACCCCGGAAAACTAGATTACAGTGAATTCTCAGTGTGTCTCAACACACTCCACATGTCCTATCTTCACCTTTTGTTCCCCTGCAGATCTGGGAGATCCCAGATGGTGGTCTCACTGCGCCTCTCAGAGAGCCTGTGGTGAAACTGGAAGGACATTCCAAGCGCGTGGGCATCATCAGCTGGCACCCAACTGCCCACAATGTGCTGATGACTGCAGGTATGGCTTGCAAAATTACTGTGGAGACCACCACCACTGTGGTGCCCTGCCCCAACCTCCCCTCATGCCCCCAACAGGCTGTGACAACGTGGTGATCCTGTGGAATGTGGCGTGTGGCGAGGCTGTGGTCCAGATTGACGATGTGCACACAGACCTCATCTACAGTGCCTGCTGGAACAGAGATGGCTCACGCATCCTCACCTCCTGCAAGGACAAGAAGCTTCGCATTCTGGATCCCCGCAAGGGCAAAGTTCTTGTGGTGTGCCTCCCCCCACAGACCTCTTACTGACAATGATGCTCTTCTCCCATTCAGTGCCACTTTAACCTCCAGGCTCCTGTTGTATTCTCCTCTTTGCCAGCCTGTGGTCACCCTAACCACTCGGACCCCTTACGTCTTTTGCAGGAGAAGGAGAAACCCCATGAGGGACACCGGCCTGTCAGAGCTGTGTTTGTCTCTGATGGCAAGATTCTTACCACTGGCTTCAGCCGTATGAGCGAGAGGCAGGTGGCACTATGGGACCCAGTGAGTTGCCTGACTTTTCTGCCACTATGCTGGGTGGTTTTAGTGTACAATGGAATGAATTATGCCCACATTTACTTGTGTAGGAGAACTTCGCAGAGCCCCTCACCCTGCAGGAGCTGGACACAAGCAGTGGTGTCCTGCTGCCCTTCTTCGACCCTGACACCAACATCGTCTACCTAGTTGGCAAGGTAGCGCCAGGAGCGAGTCACTCAATCCAGTTTCCACAGCTCCATACCACCCAGCACAACTCACGCTGTTTCCGTGTCCTAGGGGGACAGCAGCATCCGGTACTTTGAGGTGACGGACGAGGCACCCTACGTCCACTATCTGTCTATGTATAGCAGCAAGGAAAGCCAGAAGGGCATGGGCTACATGCCTAAGAGGGGCCTGGATGTCAGCAAATGTGAGATTGCCAGGTAAGCTCTGGGACCTGGCAGTAATGGTGCCCCAGCCCAGGGTGGTGGTGATGGTGATGTCGTTGCAGGAAGTGCCTCTTACAAGTGTCCTGCCTCCCTCTGACTGCAGGTTTTACAAGCTGCACGAGCGGAAGTGTGAGCCCATTGTCATGACGGTGCCACGGAAGGTAGCTACATCTGTGCTATACCCATATAATGCCTGTCTGCTAATGTTAGTGCAGGGGGTGTGTCTTATGCTCCTCAGGGGTGGCCACTCCTGATGTAGTTGATGTTCAGACTCTCACACTCGTATCACCCTCTGTTTTGCACTTTTTGCCCTCAGTCAGACCTATTCCAGGAAGATCTGTACCCCGACACAATTGGCCCCGAACCTTCGGTGGAGGCAGCTGAATGGTTTGCAGGCAAGCAAGCTGAACCAATCCTCATCTCCCTGAAGGACGGTTTTGTGGTCACCAAAACCAAGGAGTTTAAGGTTCACAAGAGCCTGATGAGCACCACATCATTGAGCAGTGTACAGCGGCAGGGCAATAGCGTGGTGAGTGGCAACTATATTTCCCAGCATGCCTATGGGCAGCACCTCTAAGCAAGCCTTGACCTCCATGTGCTGTCCCACTGCAGGATGTTCAGTCTCTTCTGGAAGAGATGAAGCAGCTGAGGGCAATGGTGGAGGAGCTGAGCCACCGAGTCAGCAGCCTGGAGAGCAAGATCTGAGGGAGACAGAGGGGGATGAGGATGTTAGCTAAACGAGGAGGTGCAAGGGTGAGGGGGCGCCACAGTGCCTCGTCCTTCTGTCCATCTGCCGGAACCGTGTGCCAATATCACACAGAGTTGACATTTTACTGTACTGTGTATACGTTTGATTTTCTGCAGCTTCTGCTGTGCTCTAGTGTGTCATTTTATTGACCAATTATCAGTTTAACCATGTCAACTCTGTGGGCATTTTTATTATGAAGTAAAAGATAATGATATTTTTAATGAGTTGAAATAAAGTATCCAAAACCTTTTCTGTTTTTACTTTGATTCTTTGACAATCTGTGTCACCTCTGTGGTGTGCCAGACTGACACACACACACACCATGCAGGAAAACAGGGTCCTTCAGCATTTTATTTCAGGAAGCTGTTTTATTAAGTTGTCAGATAAATATGCTTTGACAGATCATCCCAGTCACTGTGCACTTCCTCTGTTTTGTCTTTATTTCATGGATCCGTTTCAAGTTAAAGTAACTGTAACCTCTGCTGAGAGCATGAATGCTCCAGTTAAAATTATTCTGTTTATTAGTGCAGTATAAAAAGCTGCATGAAAGAAATATGTAAGCAATATTGAGTGTATCAAGTATAAACATTGTGAAAGCTGCTGCCCACATAGTCCCCTGCAGTGTGTGCAGTGTTTCCCATATAGATAGTAGAGTAAATGAAAGTAAAGCTACTCCTTTGGTGTTAATGTATATACTGTGCAGCCCCTCAGTGGGCCAACCCCTCCACTGGATTACCAGCTAAACATAGTTCTTGCTGGGGGCTGAAGCACTGTTGCTGTAGTACTTGGCAGTGCCACTAGAGGTGCCACTCGTGCACCGGGTGAAGCAGCAGAGGAGCCCACCGGCGAGGAGCAACAGCAGACCACCTGCCCAACCGATGAAGATGCAGGGACCAAGATCCATCTTCATTGGCACGAGTGGGTTCTGGAAGTCACTCACGATGGTGCTGGCTGACCAGGTCACCGGGATGAAGAGCATGATTCCAGCGAGCAACAGCCCTACCCCTGCCACCAGGCAGATGCGCGGTTTGGCCTCCTCATTCTCAACGCACGTGGTGAAGTCAGCACCAGCAAAGAGGATGAGCACAGAAAGCACTGCCAGCACACAGCTGATGACTGTCATGGCGCGTGCCGCCTGCAGGTCTGATGACAGCATTAGCAGTGAGTCGTATGTCTTGCACTGCTGCTGCCCTGTGCTCTGGACCACACAGGACATCCACAGGCCATCCTGGTTGACCTGTGAGATGAGGACACACGGGTCAGTGCTGCCGCCACCACTACCACCAACTGTTCCACTCTGTGTGTGTGCGTGTATGCGTGCGTGCACACACATGCATGCATGGCATACCATACCACAGCTGTCACGATGTTCTGTCCTGTGAACGATGACTCCTTCCATTTGGGGATGGCGCAGCACACAATGGCAGCCACCAGTCCTAGGATGCTAAGCACCACACACACAATCTGCACCGCTGGAGAGCCCATCCTGTGCAGGGAGACCTCCACGTTAGCGCTGTGTGTGTGTGTGTGTGTGTGTGTGTGTGTGCACGCATGTGTTTGTCCTCACAGGACAGCAGGTGACATTGTATTTGGAGGACTAGGACCCTTGATTAAAGTACTTAACCTGACCTGAACTGAGCTGGGGTGTAAATGGAAAAATCAGTGTAAGTCTCATTGGAGCACGGTTTCCAATAAATAAATAAAATAACTGTTGTCAATTGAGTAAGGAAGCCACAAGACAGCATGGCAACAATAGTATCTCCACACATATACACCCCTGCAAGGCATCATCAAGCTGGACAAGCCTTTGCAGGAAAACATAGCTGAGAGCTATGTTTAAAAACAGTGTTGTAAAAACCATAGCTCCATGTTGGGTGTGGTGGCAGGTCAGGGCACGTCCCATGTGTTTCTGTAGTTTCACTCATTGGCACAAAGACACACACTGTGTTCCTCATGCCCCAAATTGCTGTGATCCTTCAACATCACGCAAGGCTTGCCACTGTGTGTGTTTGCAAGGAGCCACCGTTCCGCAGTAAATACACTCCTCCTTACCATGGCGATAACTAACAGTGAGGTATGTGGCAAGTTTTTGGACCTACTGAGTGACCACAGGCATTAGAGCACCACCCAGCAAGCAGTCCGTGAGCAATCGGATCAGGAGCCTGGTGACCACTGCAGCTCCAGTCCCTACTAATGGTCACATTAATGATTTTAGTGGAGCCATGAGCGTCTGAATACATTGTTAGAGAAACAGGTAACCTGCTCACCTGAGTCAATTGTGAACTATACAGCCAGCTATACATCCAACTGTCTAATTATAAATCAAATTCCAGTGCAGAATGGGTACATAAAAAGAACTGGCATTTAAAGATCGGTTGAAATGAGAAAAGAACTAGATGACACTGGACCCACCAAGAAAGCATTACTTTGATCTTCCCTTAACCAGAAAGGAAATCACAGTTAACACGTTGCCTATATATTTAGACCTGTATGTTGAATTGTGCATATATGGTAGTGTGTATGATGCGTTGTAGTGGTGTGTTGAGTGGTGTGAGGAGATGCTGCTCTGCTTGCCAATGTTACAGAGAAACAGTGCCCTGTGAGAAGTGTGAGCTGGACACATACCTTGCAACACACCCGGAGAGATGTCCTGTTCTACAGCTGCTGAGCCCAGAGTTACCTGCTGCTGAAGGAGCACCAGTGCATCTGGGGAGGGAGACTGCACTGCGGGGGATTTTCTACAGAAATGTGAGGTCTGGGGAGGAGCCCAGCAGCGGGGCGGGATTCAGGTATGGAGCAGATTCAATAGGTCTAAGCCTCCAAAATGCCATTTGTGTGTCTATAGTGGCAGCAACATGAGCTCTGCCTCATGTCCTTGTGAAAAACATGGTCAGAAAGAGTCCACCACAGACACAGGACTCAAACCTGCCCCTCCCCATCCCCACTGAAGGTGATGTGTGAGACGTCGAGAAACTGGGAGGGATGAGTAACACCAGGAGGCACCACCAGCAGTTGGGAAACATGTGGACACATAGCACACACATGCACTGGTAGGTACTAAAACCATTGTTATCGGCATACACACACTCGCACGCAAGCCCCAAACGTGTCGTGACTTAGACCTGCGGCAACACCCACCTACAGAAGGCACTGGCCCTGTATGGTCCAAAATACCGTTAAGGCGATGTGCTTTAAAATTAACATGACTGTAACAAAGTTTATCATAAGCAACAAGGTTCCAGTTTTACATCTGATCTGTGTGTGACTTCCTAAATCTCAACCCATAATGTGGCACTTTACTAGTTAGTTAGTCAGTCAGTTGTGCTCTGGCCTTCTACTGATGTGATAAATAACGTTACTACATTAATAATATGTATAAATACACTGAAAAAAGATTAAGTAGTAAATGTCACAATTTGTTTCCCATAATCAGAACACTTCTAGACTGTATGATCAAAAATAACAATAAAGGAGAAATAGGAAACAATGGGGGGGTATGGGGGTAAGCCCCCCAGAGAGAAACAATCATAGGATGCAGGGACCTCAGTAATGCTGTGTGTGTATGTGGCTGTCTGAAGTCTGAGGACCCTAGCAAACAGGAACCTTTTAGACATCATACTTCTCATTTAATGAAGTAGCAGCGATGCTGGGTCCTAACCTGTGGAAAATGGAAGCGGCCATGACCTTTGACCCGAAACCTTTCAGCCGACGGGTAGGAACGTGCAACTGTTACAATCTGAACCGCTAGATGGTGCTACGTAAACCGTGTTCTTCAGTACACCCACATGCAGTCATCTTAACGGTCATTTTTGGATGTGCGTTTCTGCGTCGGGATACAAGACAGAATCATACACCTGTGAGACTGCATCGAGGAAAGAGCGAAAAAAGGAAGTAAAACAAACAAGACTATACATCATAAATGCTATAACGTGCAATACATTGTATTAAAATGGACAACATTCCAATTACATCATAAAAATAAAATAAAAGAAATAAAAACAAAAAAATCTCGGTTTACAATTGCATTTAAAATGAAATATACAGTTGAAACACTTTGACAGTGTCTTTCTTATTTTTTACATGTTGTAAATGTTTAATATATTGTTCAAGTTTAGTTTTTGATTAAGTAATATTAGATTTAGCATTTGATCATTTTTGTTTGCGAAAATATTTTTAAAAATTATATATACCTTTGTTAAAGCACACATCTTTAATGTTTTTAAATTTACAGATAAAAAAATGTTTACCTGTAAAATTCATTTTAACGTCCATGTGTCTCTATATATAACATTTTCCACATAAGCCCAAAAAAAAATTGCTGTAACCTTAAAAATGCACATGAAACATCTACACGCTTTCAAAATTTGAATAACAGATATTTTGTGGGATATGTCAAACATATATTTTTAAATTAAACCTCTATTTATTTCTTTATTTTATGGAGTTGTACATTCCTTACATAGTGCTTTTAAAAAAGCATTATTGAATTTCTTAATTTAAACTGGGATATTAGAAAATGGCATTTTAAGAGGAATCCTATACCATCCATTTGTTCAAGTGGACACAAGAATTCAAACTTTGACTTTACAATTAAAATCATTTTCTTATCTAATTGTTATTAAATATAATATCAGTCAGGAACATCCAAGAGCATTTGTCCCTCCCTTACCTACAGAAATGCATAAATATCTTTTTAGAATAATATGGTCTATTTCTTACAAAGAAAATTGTGTTCATGGTAAAGGATTATTATTATTATTATTATTATTATTATTATTATTATTATTATTATGTAGATAAGGGAGACATAAATGTTCTTGGATGTTCCTGATTGACATTGCAGCTTTGTAAAGGAAATAATTTTATATTTTTAATATTCGCAAAGGAGAAACAATTTAAGCACTGAATTTGTTTCTGTACCTCTGACGCATTTTCCAAAAAATAGCCTCGTCTGTGAGGTTGACAACATTTAAGTTGCGTCCCACGTACATGAATAAAACGTGTATTTTCCAGATGAGGAGTCATTAGGGCGGGAGGGAGACGCGCTCAAGGTAGATACTCGTCTCCGCGACGTCGCTGCACAACGCGGAGAAGGCGGGAAGACGGACACGCGGCGGAACCAATGAGGGGTCTCACTGTTGGCTCGAGCAGTGCGCCCGTTTTCACCGCGACGTGGGGAGGAACTGAGGGAAACGCGCGCCTCGGTTAAAGGGACTGAGGGGAGAGCGTACGGGGTCATTAGCGGCGCCGCTCCCGCGTTGCGCGTGCTTCGCCGCTGCTTGCTTTACGTCAGTGTCAGTGTCAGCGTTAGCATTAGCTAGCTATCGATAGCGCGGGCGGCCAGCTGACTAATACGGCACCTATCGATAGCTAGCTAACGGGGAGGAGCGCCCGGCCAGGTTACCGCTAAATGGTTATTAACCAGTTAAACTGTGCTGTAGCGATAAGCTGTACGTCAGCCTCCTCGTGGAATTTTTAAAAACATTTATTTAGTTGTATTTAGTTACATTTTATCTCTCGCGCTCCCGGCGGATAAGAGAAGGACCGAGCGGCAGCAGCAGAAGCGGCAAAATGGCGGAGCCGGACAAGCTGAACATCGACTCCATCATACAGCGGCTCCTGGAAGGTGAACTCGGCTCTGGGGAGGGCGCGAGGGGTGTCCGCAGTTTGGTGCCCGGTCCCGAAAGCGGACTGTGCTACTGTGAGATCCAGTTTCGGTCAGAATGACCAAAATCAAATAAATGGCAACGGAGTGGGAGAAAAATATCAGTAACGTAGGGGAAGATGAGGCGCGCGCGCACTACAATGCGAGTGCTACTGCTACAAATGTACGGTGTTATTGTATAGCAGCAGGAAATGTAGTGAAGTCTGTACATAGTGTGTTACCTGTCACATTGTGTGTTGTCAGCTGTCACTGTAATGATGTAGCAGTAGAATGGTGACCGTACAGGTCAGACTAACAGTGCTTTCATACACCACCAGCTGGTTAATCTACTGGTCAGTGAATTATCATGTGCTTGGTACAGTTAACCTTTCCTGATAGGTGTGTGGTACATATCGACCTGTCTGAGTCCTGTATTTGAAGAACCTATGTTTCCTTCTATATATTAGAGGAGAGATGAGCAGCAGTTCACTTGTTGGTCTTTGTGTTTCTATCACAACCACATTGCATCTCATCGTGGGGGGTGTGTGGGGAAAGGACACACATGCTTAAAGCCCCCACGAGTGACTGGGTATTTTTATTACAGAAGAGTGTTTAGTCCACAGGGGGTCTTTGGTGTGGACATCACACCTGCAGCTGCATTATTCATTGTCAATGTTGAATACACATTGCTGTGTTGTCACAGCAACAGAGGCATCTCAAGGTCGCTCAAGTTCCCCAGGTGGTTTGAGACTCGAGAGTTCTCACACACATCATTCTGTACAAGTTTTAATGCTGAGTGGTAAACGAATGACTCCTATTGATACTTACACCAGTGTGAGAAATTAGCGTAAATTAGCATACATTTTTGTAAGTAATGGTGAGAGGTGACGAAAGGGGACACAGAGGGTATGATTTCATGGATTCTGCTGTCCCCCAAAGGTGAAGTGAAGCCACATGTAGTTCAGGGCTCTCCAGGTCCCTACAACACCTGGGAAAGGTATGTGTTGACCTGGTGCATGTTGATTGTCAGGAAAGTGTCATCAATAAGTGTGCAGTCAGGAGAGGTTCTATGTGGACCAAAGACCATCCGCTGCATGGCCTGATGGGAAGTGCAGGATTGTGACTGCATGATTGCCAGATGGTCCAAGTGGACGGTGCAGTCAGAAAAATGGGCATCGGTCATCAAACTGTACAAATGCTGTTTCATTTGCAGGCAGAAACAGTTGCAGAAACAAACTAAGAATGCCCACCTGTCCACAGGAGTGAGGAAAGTGTTCTTTACTGTGGTTTCAGTGCAGCCTCTGTGACGGTATAGATGTATAGATTTGACAGCTGCTTTGCACTAATGGACGTTGTGCTGCTATGCTCACACCCCACTTCCTCCCCAGACTTCATTTCTCTTTCATGGTTGTTTTTTTTTTTTTTTTTTTGATGACAGTCAAAGCCATCAGCATCACATTAAAGAAAAGCTGTGTCCTTAGGGTCTGTGATTCCTCCAGTGTATCACAGTCATCTTGATAGCCACTGGAGAGACAGCAGGTGCCGGACCATCATTGAGAGGTTTGTGATTCAGGAGCTCTTTACTAAGCTGAGCTGTTATTGAACTTGGGTGCGAATCATGAACGTCTCGGAGTCACAGTTGGGGGGGAATTTGACCACTGAGCAGCTGTTGGCACAGCTGGTACTCTTGGTAGCAGTATGGACCTTTTCTGTGGAAAAAGAATAATACACCCTTTATTCCATCATCACCAGCTTATTTCCGACACACATCTAGGTGCCTCTTCTGCCGTTGAATCATGTCCATCAGGGGGTGTCGATGCGCATCTAGCACCAAATCTGTGTCGATTTGCTTTGAGCTTTGACTGATTTGACCAGCTTTCCTGCTTCACTGTCACCCTGTCGCTTGCGTGCGCGCGCACGCACACACACACACACACACACACACACACACACACACACACACACAAAGCCTATAAACTACAGGCATTATGAGTGATGGCTTGCTTTCTTGCAGGGTGTGTTGCTAGCTGTACATCTCTGCTCTTCCTGAAATCATTTACTGCGGTGTATCGGGCCATATCATCCAAAGTGGCAGCATGCTGTCTGCTCCCCGCTGTTCACTGTGTCACTGACCCTTTATCTGCCAGCTTCTGTGTGTGTGTGTGTGTGTGTGTGTGTGTGTGTTCCAGCCAAGTTTAGAGTACCAGTTGTCAGGGCTTAGCTTAAATGCTAATCCTTCTTTAAAGTGGCAAGTGGCGCCACTGTATTTACACTGCTCTTACTCTGTCCCATACCAGGGTCAAATCAGTCTTTCAGGGAGCTCAACCGCTCTGTGTGCGTGTGTGCAAGCGAAGTCCTTTAATGACTAGTGTGTTTTTGGACATAATATCACCTGTCAGAACAAATAAAGATGTTTCCATAATGCCCACTGTCTGTCCTGAATGTAACAATGATGTCACGCTGAAACACATGCTCTTGTCTGCTTATACTATTGGTTTCACAGTGCAATAAAGGCAGTTGGAGTGCATGCTGAGATTTTCTGTTTCCTGTTGCAGTTTGTTGTACTTGTTGGAGGGTCTGTCATGTTGTCTGCCTGTCTGCAGGTCAGATGCTCCTTGTGTGAACACGTCACTTTGATCTCTCTGAGTATCAGTGGCACCCCCTCAGGCCAGAGACCCACTTGCTGATCACATGCTTCAATCATATGCTGCTACAGATGAATACCGTGGTATGTTTCCATGGTGTCTGTGTGTCTGGTTGACGTTTACTTTTGCTGATGTGAAAAGGAGGCCTTTAAGAGCTTTGTGCTCACCAGCAGTGTTGGCTATTTTGGGAGTACTTTGAAGTCTTCGTTGGCCCTTTGTGGTACATCAGGTCATGCACTGTTCAGCTACACTGCTGTGCACACTCTGGTCACTGGATGGCTCTCCTGCTGCAGCCTTCTGGGAAGACTGTGAAGTCCGTCACTTGTGTGTTGCAGCCATTGGAGCTGTGTGTTCAGCTGTGGAAGTATCATGTGCCCACCAAGCTCATGCATGAATATGTTTTGTATTTGAGCTCCCTGTGTCCCTCAGAGTTGCTGAATCCCTCCAAACCCATTTCTCTGAGATCCATTTCTCTCATCATCCGTTGATGGCTACATAAGTGAGTAACACCATCTGCAAGTTTGTCATTATCTATGCATTTTCTGTTTTAATGTCACTATAGGCAACTGTTTGAGGGATGTGAACCAGCAACATGGTGGTATCAGAAAAATGTTTTGTGTGTGTATATAGCTGTTTCACTGTTTTTGATGCACCTTTTGTTCCCTCTGACTGAACACCGCTGTGCAAAAAAGGGACAGATGGATGTAACTATAAGTGTGTTAGTGATGCATGGAATCACACTGCCATGTCCAAAGGGCAGCTCATGAGTTAATGCCATTGAAAATAAACAGGATTTGAGGGAGTAGCTGCTGTGTTTGTTGTGTTTGGGTCAGGTCGCGCCGTGGCAAAACTCTGCTGTTGTCCTTTTACGCTGGAGATTTGGCCTCAAAGTTCATCTTTTTTTTTTTTTTTTTTTTAAATGTGAGACTTTGGTCCCGTGGTTTGTAATATGGGTTCTATGTCCCTGTTAAGCTATAGGTTTGATGCTGGAATTGCTGTTTCATGTTAGTGTCAAGTTTCTCATAATTCTCTTCCACTGGGGTGGTACAGCAGTTGAAGAATGCCATGCTGAACGCCATCTTTCTGCTGTTTGTCTCCCACCTGCCACTCAGTACCAATGTGGCTCCTTTTCACACTTTTTCCACATATTTCAAATGCGGCATCTCGCTGTTCCAACAGGAATGGCAGTGTTTCTCTTTCTCTGTTCCCCTTTTTCATTCCCACTCCCCTACACAGTCAGTGTGCAGTCAGTTGGAGGTTAAACTGCTGGCATTTAGAAAAGCTTGGTACTAAAGTTTGAACCCAGCACTGACTGTTGTCTCCCCTCCCTTCAGTTAAGGGCTCTCGGCCAGGAAAGAACGTCCAATTGACAGAGAGCGAAATCCGCGGCCTCTGTCTCAAGTCACGGGAGATCTTCCTGAGCCAGCCGATCCTGCTGGAGCTTGAGGCACCACTCAAGATTTGTGGTGAGTGACTGTTTGTCAGCAGCACTGTTACCTGCAGCCACTGGCACTGTTAGTTCTGCTTTTAAAGCAACAATTGGCATCATGTGTTCTTCTGTGTGTCAGTTTTGAAGTGGTGTAAGTATCTGCTGCACAGTGCCATCTTTTTGCTTTGCATTTGAGCTTTTAGGTGAGAAGCGCATGCTGTGGCATTAACTGTGGGCCCCCTGCAGGTGATGTCCACGGGCAGTACTACGATCTCTTGAGGCTCTTTGAGTATGGCGGCTTCCCGCCGGAGAGCAACTACCTCTTCCTGGGCGACTACGTGGACCGGGGCAAGCAGTCGCTTGAGACTATCTGCCTGCTGTTGGCCTACAAGGTCAAATACCCAGAGAACTTCTTCCTGCTGAGGGGTAACCACGAGTGTGCCTCCATCAACCGCATCTACGGCTTCTACGACGAGTGTAAGCACAGGCAGTCAGTGACCACTCTTAGTCACTGCGTAGAAATGAGGCTTAGTTGCATAATGCTGATAGCATGTCGGGGCTGTGGCTGAGTCACCCGCAAGCAGCTGTGCTACGTCCCGCCTTACTGCCAAGGAGCCGGCCGTCTGGTGGGATTTAAACGCCTCGCCTACCCCCCTCTTTCCGGCAGGTAAGAGGCGGTACAACATCAAGCTGTGGAAGACCTTCACTGACTGCTTCAACTGCCTGCCGGTAGCTGCCATCGTAGATGAGAAGATCTTCTGCTGCCACGGAGGTATGTGAGTCAGTGGCAGTGGCAGCGCAGCCCTGCATGAAAGCTGCTCATTGGCTCACAGGCAGCCGTGGGTGTAATGTTAATGAACCGAGCTGCAACCAGCAGCCTGTGGGTTTACAGCCAAGGTACCTTCAACAAGATACTAGAATGGCTTGAAATAAATGGTCATTTTTGTCATTTGAGTTTTTGGGTTAATCAAGTGTTTGCAAGTGTAACTGTGTCGTGGTGATGACGACAGATTATGGTGCTTGGTGGCCCTCGTGTCCCCAGGTCTGTCCCCAGACCTGCAGTCAATGGAGCAGGTGCGCAGGGTGATGCGGCCCACTGATGTGCCAGACCAGGGCCTGCTGTGTGACCTGCTGTGGGCTGACCCTGACAAAGATGTGCTGGGGTGGGGTGAGAATGACCGCGGTGTCTCCTTCACGTTTGGAGCTGATGTTGTGGCCAAGTTCCTGCACAAGCACGACATGGACCTCATATGCAGGGCACATCAGGTATGGAGCATTTGTGCAGTTAGTTGTTGGAAAGATAAAGAAAGGCTGGGGAAACTCATGGCTTCATGAAATCCTTCCTGGTGTGTGTGAGTGGGTAACCTCCCCTTGTCGCCAACCCAGGTGGTGGAGGACGGCTATGAGTTTTTTGCCAAGCGGCAACTGGTCACGCTCTTTTCAGCACCAAACTACTGCGGCGAGTTTGACAACGCCGGTGCCATGATGAGTGTGGATGAAACCCTCATGTGCTCTTTCCAGGTTGGTCCCAGGGAGCACCAACAGGACAGAACGTTATTAGTGCCTGCAGCAGCGTAAACACAGGATACACTAACAAAGGGTGTTAAATAAATAGACACCCAATAAATAACAGAAGACAGTTACTCGTTATGTAACTAGCCAGTTACCCATCATCCATTATAGCAGTTACAGTCCATGTTGGTTCTCTCTAGAGTGTGTGTGTGTGTGTGTGTGTGTGTGTGTGTGTGTGTGTGTGTGTGTGTTCGTGCTACTGATGATCCTCTTTTTACTTAGATCCTGAAGCCTGCAGACAAGAAGCTGTACTCGTACGGTGGTGGCGCTGGACTGGGATCAGGGCGGCCTGTGACCCCTCCTCGAAATTCAGCAAAGGGCGGCAAAGCCAAGAAATAGCAACCGCTGAAGACCGACCCCAGGAGCCCCTTGTGCTTCTCTACCTCCCCCTCGTCCGTCACCAAGCAGCCACACAGGGTTCCGTTTTCTCCTTCCTCTCAATCATTGACACTGGTCTGAGTGAATGTCTGAGAGGCTTTGTTTTCAGTGCTTGACTGTCCTGTTTCCAGGTAACCCTGGTTTATTTTTATTTCTGTTTCTCATATGGCCATTCCAAACACACACAAGTTGGGATGTAGAGGTAGGCTGTCCTGTTTGGCGCCAACGTCGCTGTGTCCTGCTTCATGGTTACATAAGACTTCGATCCGCTCTGCTTCCGTCTGCGAGATGGTGGGGGTTGGGGGTGCAGGTGGGCAGGTGGCCTTGCATGTTCATTGCGTGTTCACAGCGCTTTTCCCAAAAGGCTCCTGACATACAGAATGGGGTAACTGGTCACGCTGACGGTGGCGTCACCAAGGGAATTCAGGGTTGTTTTTTTTGTAGCCATTACTCTGTTAGAGTCTTTATTTAATCTTTTAAGTCACAGTTGGGTTTTGAATAAAGGAAGAAAAAAATTCCAAAACGGAGAAATTGTTTTTAGTCTGCAGCTTTGCGCATTCTGTCCACGTAGCGCCAGTTTCCAGTGTGTTTGCTGCCTGCTGTGCATCCCTGGCTGCTGGTTTTTTTTTTTTTTTTTTTTTTTGTAGCTCTGAAAGACAGACGGCATCAGGGGAGCCCAGCAGCCTTTTCCTGCACGGCCACATATAGAAGCGGTCAGCAGTTCACTTCTGGGTCCTCCGCACTCGTGTTGTACCTTCTGTGTACAGAGCTGGAGCGCCTCACATTGGACAGGTGGAGGATCATTGTGCTGATTAGTGTGATCTGGAATGCCATCATTTTTGTGGCAACTTGATTTTGCTTTAGTTTATTTTAGTCCTTGCAGAGTTTAGGGCTTTAAAATGATCTTTTGTTGTCACTCTGACTTTTTAAAATAGTTTGTTTTTGACCAAAAGTTATCTTGGAGCAATAGCCTTGTATATGAAAATACTTACTGTTGTGAGGTGATTTCTTTGCCAGTACATGAGTTTCTGCCAGGTTCAGGTTTGAATGGCTTAAGTGCTGTGTGAAGAAACCAGTCTGTGCTGTAAGAGGGCTATTCTGAAGGCTTGGTCACAGTGGTGGTGAAAGGAGCTCAGTCCGCACCAGGTGCCGGTCAGGTGGCTCGAGCTGTCGGCATGGCAACTGCAGACCGTGACTCCTGTCAGTCGAGCTGTCTTGAACAGGAGCCTCAAAGGTGTTTATCATGCTCTATTTTTTAGCTGTTGAGACAATGTAACAGTGACAGACGGAGGATGTGTGATGTAACATGAGATTAATGGGATGAAGTGATTAATGCAGACAATCTATAATATGAAGCTTACATTTGATTGAAAGCCATTTGCATACAAAACCTACAGGACGGGTAATATTTGTACTGTACGACGAGGACGAATGGCGACAGTCATCTGCCTTCAGTTGCTGAATTGCTCCCCTATTCCACTCATGACGATCTCCATTTTCGTTGTGTACTTTTGGCAGGGATCGTGAGGCAGATGAGTTTGTATGCGTTTCTTTCAACTAGTCAGGGACCTTTCTTTCCTGCCTCCCACTGGCTGGGGCACAAACACTTCAATAACGCTGACGGATGAGTCCAGCCCTTCAAAGGTTTCATACGAAATGAAATGTGCTATTTTTTATTGTTTATGTAATTTGTTTTCCAATCACAGATTTTGTCTCTGTTACCAGGTAGAAAATAAAAATAGTGTATTTGTACCTTGTCTCATTGACTTGTCTTTACTTTTTTCACAGTTTGTTACTCTGCTGCTCCATAGCTGATGCTCACTGTCTTCTTACAGCATTATTGCTACTAAATCTTGTATTTTAACCAGGCTTTGTCCTGGAACTGCTGCACAAAACATCATGAATAACAGTTAATCAGCAATTGCCATAGTTAATAAGCTGCTTTTCATCCCAACAGTGCGGCTTAGATGGAAATGATGCTACTTAGAAATAGTTCCACTGCTGACGTCAGTCCTGTGACTGTAGTGTTTTCCTCCAGTGTATTTAGACTGAAATGAAAAGAGATAGTGAGAAACGATATGCAGCATACAAGAAGCTTCCTTTGTTTCAGTCTGACTGCAGCTTGGTACATGTTTTAAACTGTGGCGGCAGCAGGAACTCATAGTTACCAACAGGCCACACCTTCCTCTGGTAAACTTGAGTGAAATGCACAACACTGTGCTGTATTGCTGTGAAAATGATTCCTTTAATAGTCTCCACTTCTCCAAGCAGAACAATCGGTGACGTAAATAAAAGCATGCCAGTTGCCTAGAAACACTCAACACCCGCCACAGCACAACTGTGCCACATGCTGGACGGTTGCTTAGAAACATAAGTAAAAGACGCTCATGAATAATCAGTTTGTTTTGGCCAGCTCAAAACTTCTACCAGAGTCAAGATGGCTGCTTTTCTGTTGGCCTGTTCCTCCCAAAGTTATCTTTATTGCAAAACTGGACCAAATACTTATTGTTCCCATTTTTTTTGAAAAGGTCTGCAAATTTAAGGGTGAACATAGGGAAAAACTTTTGCTGTCCAGCAGTGACTCAGTGTCCTGTGGGTCACAACTTCTTTGAATAGTCACTGGCGACCTGATTAGCTGATTAGTTAGGAGACTCTCTCTGTCAGCTTAGTGTGTGATAGTAATGAAGACAGCAGTTGTCCACTGTCCTCCTGCAGGTCCAGTTCATCTTGTCTACACTGGAAATTGTTATGCAAAGGTTACAGTGATAGAGTCCCACTGTCTTCCTCATCCTGCGTAGGTGGTGCTGCTCCTCTGTTGCACAGGAGGAGCACACACCATAACCGAGGGAGAGCACAACTTATCCTCTTGGGGGGCTCTGTTCTTATGCCCCCCAAACTATATCTGTGTACCCACTGCCCTGGGCACTGGCTACAGAGCAGTTAACATCCCTAGGCTGTGTCCTCACTGGGATCAGGGTCCTTGGGGGGGACACCCCCTGCAATGCACAGCCATATACCCCACCTGCAGGAGTGCCTGCTGCTGGGGAGGAAGACGAGTCATGACCAAGGCAAACACCCCTCTCATCTTTGGCTCTGCTCTCTAGGTACAGGGAGTGGTGAGTGCACAGTCTTCCCCTGTCCCTAGAACCCAAAGCCTGCTGGAGAAACTGCACATCTGCTGCCTGTTGTTTACTCGGCCCCCAGTGCAAGCAGGATGCCACAGTCACATGTAGTCACACAAGACAACTGACATGAGCCAGGCTTCTTCAAACCACATGAAATGGACCAGGCTCAGGTGTATGTACTGTGACACATTTTAGAGATATTTAACATTTTGGAGTTTTAATTTATATTTATTTTATTCATTTATGTGATAATTCACTCTAAGTTGTATCTTTTTTGTGGAACAGTCATTTTTATTGTCTCTATTCAGGATAAAGTATAGCAAGAGCAGGGACTCAAACCTGGAAAGCAGCAACTTTAACCACTATGCCCTTTGCTGCTACACCTGTTTTACAAAAAAAAGTCCACAAAGAGTGGATTCTACAATGTACTCCAGCCTTCTGCACTTCCCTCTCACACTCTCCTCTTGGCCTCCAGTACGTCTTGGGCTGCCGGGATGCTGTCCATCTTCTCGTAGGAGTCTGAGGGCAGGAACACACTTGTGCTCATCTGTTTGTTTGTTCGTTCGTTCGTTCTCTCTCTCTCTCTCACACACACACACACACACACACCAAACAAACAAACAGGTGTGTACTTTATCACCTTCCTCTTCATGGCGGCCTGCTGGGAGGGGTCTGTCCATGTCCTCATACGACTCACCGTCTGCAGGAGGTTTTTGGGGGGTGAAAGCTTGTTGGTCAGTCAGCTGTCACACTGTGCACCCAAAGTGGAACCACAGACCTGGGCCAAGCCTCTCACCTGTGTCCCAGGGCTCCTTCACAGGGCACAGGTAGTCCCCACAGTCCCCATCCTGCCCCTCCTCAACCACATCCAGCTCCAGGTAATCTAAGGTGTGGGCATGGTTACCAGTAAGTCCTGCTCACATGACCCCCCCCCCAGAAGCCTGCCACGTTCAATGCCACTCACCCCGGTCATCTCGGTCATCTGGGGCACTGGTTGTCCCACGTTTGCGTGGCTCTGCATACACAGCGCCCTCCATATTCTCATACGAGCCGCCATCTGGGGGGGAGACACAGTGAGCCCCTGCACTGTCTTGGGCCAAATGCAGTTGGCACAGAAGCTCCAAACCTACCAGTGTCGGTATGGCAGCACAGTGGGGGCAATGATCCAGAGTGTCCTGTATCCGCATCTGGGGTAAGGTAGTCTGCTCAAATGGAGTTGCAGCCGGTTAGAACAGCAGTGGGCCAGTCATCACACACAAGTGTGTGGATTTGAGACCCTCACCTTCACTGTCCTCTGCTGCCAGCTGGTTTGCATAGATACCTGTGTCCACATTCTCATAGGAGACAGTGTCTGCAGTCGACACCCCCACAGCTCCAGCTGAACACACAAGCACAGCAGCTTGTTGGAGAGAGAGAGTGTGAGTGAGTGTGTGTGTGTGCGTGCATGCATGCGTGCGTGCGAGAGAGAGAGAGAAAGAGTATGAGTGAGTCTGAGTTCGCAGGCTGAGTCCACATGCTGTTGTCCTACCCTGCAGGATGTCCTCGGTGTCTGTCCTGAAGGATGGTCAAACAGGGCTCCAGTGAGCAGGCCAGTACCATTATACACTTTACCACAATGACGGCATCAGTGGGGAGCAGGGCTCACCTATGGTGGGGGTACTTGGGGTCCGCCTGTCTCTGTCTGTTGAACATGCGTTGCTGGACTGCTGCAGAAAGGGGGGGTTCAGTCACTGTGTCTATCATTACTCTGTTACCTTTTTCATCACTGTGGGCCAGAGTGAGTGCTGTGCTGGGTAACTGCTGTGTGACTGGACCCCCAGGAGCACAAACCACCTGGCTGCCGATGTCTGCAAGTCCTTAGCAGTAGCGTGAAGAGGCCGAGGCCGAGCAGGAAGGCAGCACCGGGCACAATGTACAGGATCCAGTCTGGACGGGTTCCTGCTGGGCAAAGGAGTGCAGTTCACTCAGGGTGCAAGGACACACAAACACATACACACAACTGAGATTATGACATTACTTTACCATGGTGCCGCAGATGGCTGGACATGACTGAAGCAACGTTCGCAGGCCGCGGGGTGAAGGGCGTTGCTGTGGGACACATAGGGACACACAGGGACACATGGGGTGCCCAGTACACACATATGTGGCTATTTGGGGTTAAAAGTTATGGTTCTCCTAGGGTCAGACAGTAGCTGTAACCACTGCACCACCTGCTGCCCCAGAACTGGAGCTTGAACTTAAGAAACAGGAGGAGGCACGGTTGTCATGTATCGATCATTTATTTAGCCGGGATGTTTACAGGAGCTGTGCGTGGCAGTAGGTCAATAAAGGTAAAGTATCTGTTAAGCTAGTGCATGTGCCTCACATTCGAACCTGAGTTTTTATTATAATTGTCTTTTAGATGTACTATCGTTGAAATACAGTAATACACTTTACCCTGTTTACGCCATTCCCGTACGGCACTCTGCAGTTTACACACATTTTAATCTCATTAACGGTTTTTATTATTCATTTTTATTTATTTATTTAGATTGTTTTTAGACTGCCGGTTTGTTCACGGTACAGCACCGAATTTTGCTGACATAAATTTGTTTCGTAAGGAATCGGATGCGCACGTTCGTTACTGTCTTTGTGCTGTACATGAACATCTCGAGGCTGAAGCGGCCAAAATAAATAAAGATACATTTTAGGAGAAATGTGTCACACAATGACGGTCAGCGAGTCCAGGTGAGTTTGGTCAAACTCACCTTGTTTACCACACTTTTACACGGCACAGCTCCAGTAGCGGCACTTTGATCTTCAGGTTCTCTCAGTCAATTACACGGAATGTTTCAAAACTTTTGATTAAATTATACTTTTTAATGAATTCATGTTAATTCCAGATCGAGACCAAAAATTCCCTTTTTCTGCGGAAAGTTCATCTCCGCTCCCTGGTATTGTTACCAGTTTGTCACTTGATATTTGTCGCCAAACTCAACCTATGTCTCACGCTGCCGCCGGATCACACGCGCTACCTGCCATGCACATCCATCCCGCATATCTCTTACCTGCAGGTAGCGGGTCCGCGGTGGACCTCCAGCCTGAAGACCCCATGGTGAGGTCTGCCGATACTCACACAGCTCGGTCCAGCAGCAGGTGTGTGAACATCCGCGCTAACAGGAGAAGTGAGAAACCACTGGTGCACAACAGGCCAGTGTATGTTTCACACTTGACTGCGCGCGCGCGCATACACACACACACAATTTTAACAACTTTTCACTCCGGCGTGAACCAGCAGAAAGTTGGAGGTGACTGGTAACTACCGATAATCAGTTTTTTCTCAGTTACTTAGCGGAATCAAAACATACAGCGGAGGAATCGCGATTCCAGCAGTGTTTTCCATTAAAATCTCCGTAAGAGAGCCCCCCGCCCCCGACCGAAAAAACAAACCACAACTGTTGGAGTCATTAATACAGCAGGGGGCCACAACTGCACGTGCAGGGGCGTACTGTCGGTGCTAGTCTGTTCAATGACGCAAAGCTGGGCGGAGTTATTTATATACAAGCAAACATCTGTGCTTCATTATATTTGCATACTATGTGACTATGCGCCTCACAGCCACACTGTGTCTGTGTAACTTCACGAAATAAACATGCCCTCAGCTGGAACCCCCAGAAGACCCAACACAATGTCTCTAGCGAATAGAGTTCGCTCAGGAAATCCAGTGGTTCCTTGATTATACCGATTATAAACATGCAGCGGTCAAACCGCCCACAGGTCCACATTAGGGTCGGCTGTACCCCCAGGTAAAATCTCCGGTACTGTGCTTGTTCTTAGCCAAAAGGCGGGGGAGACGCACGCAGGGGGACCAAACACTGAAACCAGTGGTCGTCTGTCAACAGGACCCCCTGCGGGGCCTCTTAAAGTTGGATCTTGCAGGGTGAGACAACCTGGAACAAAAAGCAACCACTAGGGGGTGTGTGTGTCACGGTAGACAAGGAGAGTGACGGCAAAGAGTTGGAAAAGACAGGTACCGTCCTCGTCTCCACAGTGACAATCAAGTAAAATCAAGACGGACCTGCTGACTTGAGCTGAACTGTATGTCACACACCTCTTATGCTGCACTAGTGCTTATTGCCATGCTATAAATCAGTAAATCAGTGCAGAATCCTCACATTACATGTCGCTTATACCAGATAAATAAATTAAATAATAATCTCAAAGAAATTGACTTCCCATTCCAAATCCTTCCCACAATATCTGAGGGGCATCTGAAGAAAGTTGTGCTGGCCCTGTGCCATGGCAATGGTGGAGCCCTGGGAGGCTAGTGGGTTTAGTAAAACTGACACAAAAAATCTGTCAGACACCTGCCTAGCACACGCATGCACGTGCACGCGTGCACACACACACACACACACACACACACACACACACAACGTTGTGTCTAAACAGTCCCTTGGTAATAAAACGTATGAAGTGATCACTGTCTCAATGTCATGCTGACTAACACCAGTGTAGAGTCACATTCCAGTGGACACTGGTCAGTGCCGTCCTACCTGACAGGTACCAGTGAACCCCCCTGCCCCCAAGTCTGCCTCTCTCCTCCTCTCTAAATTTAACGCCTGCTTCCATTCCACTGTCTTGGTGTTGCTCTCTTTCCACCATCCGTCTTGCTGTCAGCGACACACTCACTGCACGCCGTGCCGTCCATCATGCAAGCGTCCCTCTGCACTCCTAATAAGGCTGGGGCAGCTGGGGGAGGGGGCACATCCACACACACGTGCACAGTTAAATATACTGATAAAAATGAGAAATTCCTTTTGTGTAGCTCCACACAGTCAGCCTGTACTGTGGCTGCAGTGCTGCTCCCTCTTTTGCGTCCTGCTGGGGAGGACCTGTGTGCCAGTCAGGGCACCTTCCAGAATAGACACAAACTATAGGTTTACACACCTGGGTTAATGTTAAAGTGACAGCACAGAGTCCAGAAGCTCACTGCGGAAGGTGTGTATTTGTGGGGAGGCAGTCGCTGACAGGTGCTAATTGCTCAACATTGTTCAGAGGGCTCGGTGGCAGCGTCGACGCTTTGATTCACAGCCACTGACACAGGCAGCCAGCACCATGCTTTCTCACCCCCTTTACCCCCTGCAGACCGGGGTGTGAGAGCAGGAACCCCTGCCAGATGCTCTTTTCTGTTCCATTTCCTCAATTCCCCCATCAAATCAGTTTGTAACCAGGACCATCTGCAAATGGTAAATTATTATATATTCACTTATCTTTCAAATATGTAGCAAACATCCTTACAAAACATTCTTTTAAATTACAGATGAGAAAACACCCCCAAAAGTTGCCCACTGGAAACACTGGACCTGCTATTACACTTTGATCTTAGCCAAAGGACAAGGACAAGGACAAGGACATCAGGACAAGAAACCTGATGAGGCAAAAATGTGGACAAAACTGAACACAGCGGAAGAGTATGAAGTCAGGGTGTGTCCCGGTGCGGAAGCCAGAGAGCAGAACTGCGGTGGGTTGGGATCCCTGGGGACAGACAGTGAACCAGGTTGTTGCACTTTGTTCAAACATGAATCTGAGTTATATCTGTGTACAATGTAATTTGCTTGTACAAGATTACATACATTTCCTGTTAAACAGGTTATATTCTACACAGTTAACACATGTGGAGTGTATCCCTGTGTATAAGAGCAGTGTTTTGGGGGGAGCTGGGAAATCCCACTAGAATATGCAGCGTGTGGCTCCATCCCACTATCCAACATGATCTTACACACGGACCAGTGTATTCAAATGACACAGCGTCATGGCTCCCTTTTAATACACATGGCAGCAGCAAAAGCATCACTGCAGCTTGGGCAGCTCTAGGCTTCCTGCTACTACTACTGCTGTGGAGGTTCCAGCGTTGGTTTGAGCAACCAGCCAACAGGCCCCACCCAACCACAGCACCTGGAGGTGATGGACGAGGGCCGAGTGACGCGTTGTTGTGGACATTACTGTCTCACATCAGGAGAGCGAGAGAAAGAGTGAGCGAGGGAGGTGTAACTCTATCCCTCTGGGATATTAAATTAAATGTCAGTGAGCCGCCCAGGACTACGCACTGACAAGCTGACCCTCCCCACCCGCAAAGGTCAGAGGCCAATGCACTGGATGACAGCTGATGGAGAAACGGAGGAGGAACATGCAGAACAGTTAGTTACTGTTTACTTATTTATTCATTCATCTGACACCTCCTTACTGACTTACACTGCTCACCTACCACTCTGGTTTACATCACAGCAGTGTAATTTTTACTCCACTAAATAGGAAGGAACAGTGATCGAGGCAGAACATCAGGAAGTGAACTTGATAAGCACCAGCTAGACTATCCAGTTTGGAGTAGAATACTGTGAGGAAGGACCTGACTGCTATCCTGGTCCTAGGGTGAGTCTTCATCAGCTGCCATTTACTGCCCACCAGCGCTAAAATGGCTATGACGAAGCATCAAATTTTCCACACAAGCTGTGACATCACAGCCCGGCTTGGTGCGCAAAGCACCCCAGTGGTTAGGGTTAAAGCAGCCACTCAGAACCCTGTCTGTCCACGTCTACAAGGCCACCTTAAGTCACCCGTTGACAGACTTGGAGCGGGTGTCAACCCAGAAGGCCGAGAGGCAGATGCCATCCCGTTTCAGATGGCATCAGATGGACCAGATCTCAGTTTGGGTTTAGATCCAACAACAGTTGTCTGTGGAAACCATTTTGACTTGTGATCAGGTTCAGGACAATTGCTGTGGCCTCCAAATGCTTTTTATGCAAGAATAAAGTTATCTGTAAGGTACAGAACAGCAATCACAAGGGAACCGCAGAAACTGTCCCACAGTTGACTTAAGATGGATTAAGCACTTTTTAGTAGACGTAGCTCAATGAGTCACACAGCAACTCAACATCACCTCAAGAGGAGCTTGACAGGAACACCTTTGTAAAATTAAGCCAAGAAACAAGGTATACGTTTGGGTTTAGGACACCAGGTGCTAACCTGAAGCTTGTTGGCTTGAGTCTGACTCCCACCATGGCTTCAGTGACCTTGGAGAAGATACCCACCCCCCACCCACAATTCCCCAGTGGTGCAAATGGCCACACCAGTCACCTGCACTGGATAACGGTGTCAGCCGAGCAGTTGAGTGACAACAGGCTACCTGGTGTTCCAAGGTGACCACATAGCTTGTCCCCCATGACCCAAGGGTACCAGTGCTCCAGCAGTGGGGTGCCCATTCCCCCTCAAAGCTGCTGTTTCTTGCCCCCCCCCCTTGGTAGAGGCTCACATTCTGCCCAGAGTGCTAAAGGAGGCTTAAGTGAACCATGTGCTCACATACCAGCACCCCCCATGGTGCCCCCCCCCAAACTCACACAGAAGGTCTTCCTGGGGCTACCCTGTCTAGTACTGCAGAGCTTCTCCCAATAAGCACAGCATGTCTTTACTTATGTGACCAATTGGTCTTGACTAATTTAATAGCTATGTTGTTCAAAGCAGCATCAGTTCTTATTGAATAATTTGTCTGTTTATAAAGCAGGTCATTATATTCAGGTTGGGTAGAATGTTGTTGCACCATGTTGTACCAGGGTACAATGGCCTTAAACTGTGTTTTGGCAAGTTTTTAAGTACAACCTGTCACCCCTTTTCCCACCATCTAGAGAAGAACCTAGTAAACAGGGGGCCTCCATTTCTTCATGTCATTTGTCATTTCCTCCCTTCTGCTGACTGGTAGAGCAGAGTTACTCCCGCTGGTCACCCCTGGATGTCCCACCCACTGCTATCTTCCTGTGCTGAGTGCAATTGGGCATGTGTCTGTAATGCTGTCCAGTCTCCTTAATGACCACCTGTTTGTCCTGCAGTACCCTATTGTGCCCTTTACAATGGCTTCTAAAAGCTTTTTTCATATTTACAAAAACAGCGTAAGTGTTTTCCATTTTTTTGCTCAACAGGTGCTTTTATCTAAAGAAACTTACCATTTTATCCTTTTACAGGCTTAATATTTTACCAGGCTTAATATTTTGTGTACCTTTCACAGGTACAACAATATGAACCCACAAGACCTGAACTTCAACCTCTTGGATACTAGTTTTGTCCTCCTCTACAGCACAAGCAGCTGCCAGAGCATCTTACATGTCTATACACAATCTCAGGACACACTCAAACTAGTCAGTGGGACCACGTGTCTGATAAGTCACTTTTTTCCAGTCTGTGTGTAGTGAGTGTGTTCTGCTGTCAAAACCATCTCTCTAGACACATCAGGGCCACCATCACCATCCCAAATAGCTCTTTCCTTTAAATCTCTCTCCCTGTGCTCTATTCCCCCTTTGCCCCCTTCCTCAGCTCAGACACCTGAGCTGTCGTTCAGTCCCTCATGTCTTGTTCCTTTGCCCCCCAAGCCCGCCCCCCTCACCAATCTACTGACCATGCATGTTCCAAAAACAGACACCATTTACATTTGATGCAACCGCCTCTACAGTTGTTGCCCAATTCCTCCAACCTACCCTTCCCATGTCACCGTGGCACACCCCGCCCCCCATGCCCATGCAGGGCACCCTTAGCCAATGTGGAGCACACACTGTGTTTGCTGGCACCAATGGGACACTGTGTGGCTGTATAAAACCCAAACCAAATGAGTGGCAGTTCGCACTTTCTGTCAGTCCAGCGCTCCTGTAGGAGGAGGAGAGAGAGCTCAGCAAGAGGGGAGAGCAAGCAACATTGAAACGGTGGTGGGTACAATTCTGTAACTTTTAACTGTGCAATACAGCCAAGGAAAGCATGGGAAGACACACTTATAGACAATGCTTGTGTGCACACACACATACACACACTTACGATTCTTTTTCTCTTTTCTTTGAAGTCTCCCCCAGTCCAAAAGGATGGAGAATGCACATACAAAGGAGCCGGTTGAATGCCTGGCGTATTTTGGGGTGAATGAAAACACAGGCCTCACCCCCGACCAGGTCAAGAAGAACTTGGCCAAGTTTGGTTTTAATGGTGAGAGTGACGGAGAAGCGAGTCAGGGGCCAGGGGCTGGGAGGCAACGGTCGCGGTGGAAGAGGGAAGCAGAAGTAGGAGAACTAGGCACACATATGAGGGATGCTTGGGCACACCGGTGATTTCCTCTTGAGCCACAGTCAGAGACAGAGGGGCTAGATCTGAAGAGAGAAAGCAGGAGCAAAGTCTGCAGATGGAACATAATGGATGGATGCCCGTGGTCAAGGAACAGGGACGGAGCAGCAGAGAGGCAAGGGCTACAGACAACAAGGGCTAGAATGAGAGGTCTTGACAGGGTGAGGGATGTGGCTGGTAGAAAACAATGTCATGTGGATGAGGACTGGCGACAGCACATGTGGAATGTGACTTTCTGGACATCTTGAGCTGCTGTTGGACCTAGCAATGTGACACACTAGACAGCACTTGGGGGATGTGGGATGTGGTTTGTGGGCTTTTGCTTGTCATTTCAGAGGGTTGTTAGCTGTTTGACGGCACATGCTGAGTGAAGATGTAGGGCGTAAGGAAGTAGGGAAGCCACCTGCCTGCTTGAGGGTGGGCACTGTATGAGACAAGGGTGGCCTGAGGGATCACACAGATGAAAAGGCAGAAAAGTTCTCACTGCAGATGACAGGGGGTCTGAGCAATGTACAGTTTGGTGCTGACAGGAAATGACTGCAGTGAGCAGCATTGCTGTTGAAAAGAAAGGTGACCAGTTGCAGAGAGTAAAATTTACATTGGACAAAATTCTTTTGTGTTAACTTTTCTGACAGAATCTAGTTGGTTAGTAGTTAGTTGAACTAGTTAGTAACTCTTCTGATAAAGTCTAGTTTTTGTTAACTCCTCTGCTGGAGTATAGTTGCGTTAGTGTTGGCAGGAATGATTTGTTAGGGGTGTTTGGTTTCGGTAGCCCTCAGTGAATTGATGCATCCAAACTTGTGTTCCTGAAGAATGCAGGTTCATAGATCATGACAAATAATATCATGGTGGCAAATACAATACTGCTTGGTCTTTAGTAAACTTCCGGAAAGAGTAATTTGCTTGTGTTCTGCCATCTCACAAAGTAGACATAACCTGCCATTTCACAACATGTAACTATAGAATAAATCATGACATTTTTCCCCATCAAATTATTGGCTATTGGCTAATTACATTTAGAATAACACCAGAACATAATTAAGCCTTTAACTGCAATAATTTCTTTGATGCATGTCTAGTGGTGAGTGTTTCACAGAAGTAAGTAGTTTCTACATCTTGCTTCCCAAAGAAGACAATGATTCTCTAGGTAGGTTCACAGACATATTCTGGTAATGTAGATAACCTTCTCTTTTTCCCTCCCCAACAGAGCTTCCAGCTGAGGAAGGTAAGAGCCCCCTGCCCTATGTCCAGATACTCACCCCCCTCCTGTTACACACTGTATTCCTGAGCTTCATCTCACCTGACTATTATACACCCCTACACTGACACTGCATCTCTGCATCTCTCTGCACTTCCTCAACATGTAACCAACCACACTATCACATTTTGCTTAGCTCCATGACATCAGGATGAGACTACTCCACACATGCAGACTCTACTGGCTAATAGCTGTAATTATTTTTCAGCAGCACATATAGTGTTGAAAATTTAAGATAATGAGTTTAGGCCTTTGTGCTTAGACCACAGCACTGTTTCCCTAAGTCATCTACACAACATAAAGTCACAGCTGTATTAGTCACACACATCAACCTTCTCTCCTTGTCTCCTAGGAAAGAGCATTTGGGAACTGGTTATTGAGCAGTTTGAAGATCTCTTGGTCAGAATCCTGTTGCTGGCTGCGTGTATTTCATTTGTGAGTAACCTGAAACATTACATTTCAATTACATTAGAAACAAACATTTGTTTTTGGGGCAGAACTCCGCTTTGTTCATCCAGTCTTCCTGGCAGGAGTGGATCATGTTCCTTGGATTCAACTGGCAAAACACAACTGGCTACGTGGTTTTGATTTCAATTAACCTGACAGCCAAAATGTAAAGGGTTTTGAGATCTGAACACAAGAACAAAACACCAAATCATTGTCTTAAGTCCAACGTTAGTTGTTGAATAGATCAGGAAAATTATGTCACTGTCACTTGCAAAAGCCAAATCTTCCCAGTACACAGAGGAAATGGCTGGTTTGGTGACCTGTACAGCTAAAGATGATGTCATATCTAGAGCTTGTTATTGGTTCATGAGACAATGCCCACTCCCCAATGCCCTCTCCCACAACTCCCTGCCCTACCAGCCCAAGCCACCAAACTTCTGCATGGTACCACTAAAAAACTACTGACTTGGGTGCAAGCAGAGGTTACTAAATGGAGATGAATTGGAAACACTGGTTAACAGAACCACTCTAAAAGGCTGACCTCTGTCCCTGAGCCCGTGTTTCTCTTCATGTGACACACTATGGGACTATTTCTAGCACTTTAGCCTCTGTCACCCAGTATCGGTCAAAACGGTGTGGGTGTCCCATACTTGATGTGATGGCTGCAGCACAGGTTGCAGCAGAGGAAATGCACTTCTAATGGCAGCAAAACAACCTGTCATTGTATTTCACAACCTGGGAGGAAAGCAGAAAAGAGCAGCATCTCCTAAATTTGTCTTCAGCCTTCAGGATGGGGACTGAGCAACCTCAGATCAGCAGTGGATGTTTGTTTTCCCTCTATGTTCGTTTTCGGCCTGGCTCCTTCTGTTAGAAGAAACAGGTGGCAAGTCTAAGATGACATAAGACCCAACCTGCTGTTCTAAAACCATCCTCTTTCTCTTAGTGCCAGTTTATGGTATAGTCCTTCCCAACCTGTCATTGCAAGTATCAGCTTCCTTCTACCCCAATACCCTTCTCTCACTCCCTCTTAAAATTTGTTTTGGATCAGAGAAGAAGGGGTTTGTGTGTGGGGGGTGAGGGGTTGCATTGGACATGGGATATTAATTCCCACCCACCCTGTCACACACTTTCCGTCCTAGGACAGCTGTCATTATGGCCTTAGAAGGAGAGAACTGGGGATCAGCAGTGGCAGGGGTGGGAGATGTCTGGTTTATTTTAAGAAAGTCTCAAGCCGGTTGGAGAAACAGTATCCTTCAGGGAAAGGTCAGAGATGGAAGGAGCCAGTGGCTGCCAACAAGGAGGGATGAGAGAGAATATGAGGCAGAGGGTAGGAAAGGCCAGGTAGCATTCATATCGCATGGCAATATTGCTAAACACAACATCATAAATGTGGACTAATTTATGAGGACACAATGGTATAGGATGACTTAAGTTCAACTGCTTCAGTGGTCACATTTCTGTGAGCAACTTGAAAGGAGAGATATCTTTCCACTGCCACAGCTTGGAGAAGGGTTATGTGATGGAAAACAAGGGAAATATATTTCTGTAATTACCTTGATGAAGCAATGACGGACCCAGGACTATGTTCTCTATGTGAACAGTTGTCACACTTTGATGCTGATTTGACAATACCATGACAGTGAATCTTATGTCAATCATATGCCCTCTAATAGTGTCTTAGTAAACATTTTTTTCTCACTGGTGGCATATGCATCTTAGGCCACAGGGTTGAGATATGAAAGAGTTGAAGTCATTCTGAGTCTCTAAGAGGTTGACGTACAGACAACTTCTACAGACATGCGAAGTAAAGACAGTGAAAGAAAAAGAACTGTCCCACTTCCTGAATTGACTGTGTGACATGGTGTAGAGTAAAGAAATCATCTGATATCTCACTGCATTGTAGAAACCTGCAAGCTGAAGCTAAGTCCAACATGTAATTCAGAAAGACAAAAGGGGTTGAATAGCAAAACTGGTGTGTTGTTTGTGGAAGCTCTTGGGTCTGCAATACCTGTCTCATATCAGCGCTTCATGAATATTCCTCCCGTACAGGTGTTGGCCTGGTTCGAGGAAGGTGAAGAAACTGTCACCGCTTTCGTGGAGCCCTTTGTCATCCTCCTCATTCTCATTGCCAACGCTGTGGTGGGAGTCTGGCAGGTCAGCACAGCTGCCGTCAACTGTCCTCTTCCAGTGTGGATGGAGGCTGCAAACCCAAGGAACAGCCATTCTATATGAGCAGTGTTCTCACATCACTAAATTAAAATGTAAAGTCAAATTTCAACATGGCATAAAATTTTAAATATATTACAGCCATATTGTAGGCACTGGAAGGAGGTATACTGTAAAGATTTAATTTCAGTCACTTTACAGAATGTCTGTTAGAAAACATGGTAACCACAGGTAGAGATTTGTGTGGAAAGTGACTGACTTTGATGTTACTATTTATCCAGGAGCGCAATGCAGAGAGCGCCATTGAAGCCCTGAAGGAGTATGAGCCTGAGATGGGCAAGGTCTACCGTGCAGACAGGAAGAGTGTACAGAGGATTAAGGCCAGAGAGATCGTGCCTGGAGACATCGTTGAAGTGTCTGGTAAGACAAAAAACTTTGCAAACAAGTTCTAATCTCTGGGCACGTGGTTATTTGAGATCTTAGATAAAGCAAAATCACCATGGCAGACATGTAAGGGGGGACCAAGGGCATCAGGCCTATGTCCCTCAGAAAGACAGAGAGGTTGTCTGGCCATGTAGGGAGGCAGTAGATGGGGGTAAGAGAGCGAAAGTGTAAAACTTGCTGAGAGAAGGAAAAGTAAGCATGGGTATAAATACATCCCGACATCTGTCCCCCTCCCTCTGCTCCCTCGGATGGTGAAACCCACCTGTTGCCCTCCATATCAGCCCACACCCTCCCACCCCCCTTGGTGCAAGTGGAGACACCCCACTGGCATCCTGTATCAGTGTTAATTTACTGCAGCAAATTCAGTTAGGCAGTGTGAAGGTTCTCTCCAGGGTTACCCTGTAATCCCTTCATCCCACTTCAAACTCAATGCAGCAAGGGTGTGTGAGAGTGCTGCCAGAGTGCAGGTGACAGAGTGAAAGATTAACTGGCAATGTACGATTTGTGAGACTGCAACAGTTTAGTGCGGTGAGAAATGGGGAGTGATGGTGTTAAAGTGTGACTTTCTGCCATCAAAACACATGATCACCCATTCAGTTTCCTGCACAGTGTAATAAATCAGTCTTTGCCAAGTGTAAAAACACCACGTTTAACTGGTGAACTCAACTGAAAGTACAATACACCCCATCTGAGGCCAATTACAAAGGACCAAACAGAACATTAAAGGGAAGCTCGTCTGGCGTCTGGTGTGTAGTTGGTTCACAGCACAGAGTAACTGCAGTACATTGAACCGTCATTACCTGGCTTCCCACACAACAAAAAACCACTGTGAGTTTATTATTTAGTACAGCAGCTATCTGGCTGTTATGTGGTCATTTTACACAGTAGGTGAAAATAAAGTTGAGGTAAAGGAGCCAGTGACAGGTTTTTAAAAGGGATATTTCAGTCCCAGTGCATTGCAGCAGCTGTGCAGCTTTGAGGCTGTAATACAGGTTGCTATAAGAACAGTTGGATAAAAACAATGTTAAAACATGAAAAATGGTTTCTTTTATGATGGGTAATAGGCTTTATTTTGCTGTCACAGTGATTTTCCTCTCGACTTTGCAGGCCTGTTGTTTAGACTGCAAATACCACACTTACCTTGGATGGCTGCTGTAAATAGTGCCCCCAATTTTAAAAATGAGAAGAAGAAGGCATTTAAAACCCTAAAATGCATGTTGTGCTCCACCCCTGAAACAGAAAAAGGAGCCTTTTAGTATCACTGTATTTTAAATTTAAGAAGAGGAAAATAGAACACTCATCTGTAAAGCCCCTCTCCAACGTGGGAACCACCATTTAAAATCCAAGTTGTCCAGGAATAAATTAAAAGATTTCTAAAAATCATAGTATTATTAACATTAAAATAAAACCAAAAAGATAATAAAGGGCTTTAAAAAGATTCCTTTCATTTTTGTTAGCATAGGGCCTCCATCAATGGAAAAACACCAATGGTTGATATTTATTCAACTGAGAATTATCTCACATCTAAAAATATAAAAATCCAGACATTTCTGATTCGTAATGAATAAATGGGTGTGGAATGGGTTGTAGACCTCCAAGGCTCACAACTTACAGCACATTTACTAGACTAACAGTTTGATAAAGGGTAACTTGGGTATCTTACAGTTTTCATCCACTCATTCTCAGTCCTTGAAATGGAAAAAAATCACCTAATCACCATGTTGGTGTCCATATCAGTCACTATGATCACATAAAAGTAAAAAGTACCAGAAGATGTTGTTGATGTTGAGAATGTGAGAAAGTAGTGTGCAAGCCGACTTGTAGCGTAAACACATTGTAGGTAATGAAATGCAGCGATTATGAATCATGGCTGTAACCTACAGCTGTCTTCTGCTGGGAGAATCTGAGTTACCAGAAAATAGTACTAGGAGATTATGAGAAAAGGTGGTACCCAAAAAAGTCATGGTACTTCAAAGAGGAAAATGTACAAATGAGGTTACTGTGCACTTCTGAGTACCAACCCATTTCAGGTGCTGCTTATACAGCTGGATAAATTATCAAGGCATGACCCCAGTGTGGCCCGTCCTGGATCTTGAACCCAAAATACATTTTTCCTTATTCAGTTATGTATGTACACGTATCCTTACAACACTTTTGTCTTTCTCTTTCCTAGTTGGTGACAAAGTCCCTGCTGACATCAGAATTACCTCCATTCGTTCCACCACCCTGCGTGTTGATCAGTCCATCCTAACTGGTGAGCTTTTTGTTCCATTCATCTTTCTCCCCCTCCTTTGCATTCCTTCAATGTCTCTGTTCCTCTCAGGTGAGTCTGTGAGCGTGATCAAACACACCGACCCTGTCCCGGATCCCAGAGCTGTCAACCAGGACAAGAAGAACATGCTTTTCTCTGTGAGTGTTTTCCCATAAATCCATTTTGCGATCACCACCATCTTACTGGGTAGATACTGACCTCAGAATGAACATGCTACAGATCATTTTGTTTCCCCCAAACTATCCATTTTACTTTGTCTTTTTGTATTTCTGGAAAGCAGTCATTGTAATGTTCTGGCTCCTTTCTCCACTCCTCAACACACCTATGTACTCGCCTCAGGGCACCAATATCGCTGCTGGCAAAGCCATTGGGGTTGCCATTGCCACTGGTGTCTCCACTGAAATTGGCAAGATCCGTGACCAGATGGCTGCCACAGAGCAGGAGAAGACACCACTGCAGCAGAAGCTGGACGAGTTTGGCGAGCAGCTCTCTAAGGTCATTTCGCTTATTTGTGTGGCCGTCTGGATGATCAACATTGGCCACTTCAATGACCCAGTCCATGGTGGCTCTTGGATTCGTGGCGCTGTGTACTATTTCAAGATTGCTGTGGCTCTGGCTGTAGCCGCCATCCCGGAGGGTACGAATGACAACTACACAAACAGCACATATTCCACCACAAAACAGATATACAAAAAACTTTGGCACTATTAAATTAACAAAATATATATTATATGCCACCAAGCTTTGCTCCTATGTAAATGTATTAACCATTGTGTGTCATTGTTGGCCTGCAGGTCTGCCTGCTGTCATCACTACCTGTCTGGCGCTGGGCACCCGTCGTATGGCCAAGAAGAATGCTATTGTGCGTAGCTTGCCATCTGTTGAGACCCTGGGCTGCACCTCTGTCATCTGCTCTGACAAGACAGGCACACTGACCACCAACCAGATGTGTGTAACTAAGGTGAGACAGGATGTTGTACAATTCATCTGCTTGCAAGAGCCCAGCACAAGTTCAATCCATTTCCATGGTGAGAACTTCTCTTTGAGGGTAAAACATCAGGTTTCACCAACACTCCATAAATCTGCCTGCTCAATTATGTAATTTTGTTTAACTGCCTATGCTATATAACACCAGTTTCTGTGGTACATTTCCAAAGCATAATGGCTCCTCTCTCTTGCTCTCCTGCCAGATGTTCGTCATTGACAAGGTGGAGGGTGAACATGTGTCCCTGGAAGAGTTCAACATCTCAGGCTCCAAGTACACACCAGAAGGAGAAGTGTAAGTACTGCTAACAATAGTATGACTTTAAGTGTCACCCATCTCACATTGAGGAACTGACACAAGCAAACATAGCCTGAAGCTCAAATGAAATTGTTGAATCATTTGAGTCATGGAGCTTCTTTCTTTCTGCCATTCAGCACCAAGGGTGGTGCCAAGGTGAACTGTAGTCTATATGATGGGTTGGTTGAACTGGCCACTATCTGTGCCCTGTGCAATGACTCTTCACTGGACTACAACGAGGTGAGTCAATGGCATTGTCATTCACACAGAGGCAATGGGTTCTATAGGTTTTGCATTACACCTGCTTGTCATTTTTTTGGTAAATGTTGGTTATCCTACGTTACCCATTGATTTGCTGCTCACTTTCTGGAACTCTCCTTTTGCCTAAAACCCTATCACACAGTCCAAAGGAGTCTATGAGAAGGTGGGTGAGGCAACTGAAACTGCCCTGTGCTGCCTGGTAGAGAAGATGAACGTGTTTGGCACTGATGTACGCAACCTGTCAAAGGTGGAAAGGGCTAATGCTTGCTGCACTGTGAGTAGCCTCCATCCATTTTATGATTCAACACAGAGTTCCACAGAACACAGCGCTGTAATGTGACCAGGACCACTGATTCCTACTATAGGTGATCAAGCAGCTGATGAAGAAGGAGTTCACCCTGGAGTTCTCTCGTGACAGGAAATCCATGTCTGTTTATTGCTCCCCTGCCAAGAGCTCCAAGGCTCCCGTTGGAAACAAGATGTTTGTAAAGGTATGTCCGGGCTTGCATCATTCTGTATGACATGATGACTCCTCAGATGTGTTTGACTATGTGATACACCCATTTTTCTGTGTGGAATCTGTCCCAACTACTCCCACTTCCCTTTCCCCCCTCTCAGGGTGCACCAGAGGGAGTGATTGACAGGTGCACATATGTCCGTGTGGGCACTACCCGGGTTCCACTGACTGGCCCAGTCAAGGAAAAGATCATGGCCGTCATCAAAGAGTGGGGTACTGGCCGTGACACTCTGAGGTGTCTGGCTCTGGCCACCCGTGACACACCTTTGAAGAGGGAAGAGATGAACCTGGAGGACTCTTCTAGGTTTATCGATTATGAGGTGAGTCAGAGAGAATGTGTGTACGGTGCACTCACAGGGTCGCATTGGGTCAAATGACCAGAGTAACAGAAAGACACAGGGAGGACATTTCTGTTTCAGCCAGAAAGTTTGAGTACCTACATTATTAATTCATAATTGCTGACTTTTTTTGCTATCTCCACTTGATTAACTATAAGCTTCAACCCAGTACCAAATGTCGATGTCTTGTCCTTTCTCCCTGCAGACCGACCTGACCTTTGTGGGCTGTGTGGGCATGCTTGATCCTCCTCGTAAGGAGGTGACAGGCTCCATTGAACTGTGCAAGGAAGCTGGCATCCGTGTAATCATGATCACTGGTCAGTTATGCCACTGTCTCTTCTATCTGCAGTCTCTGTGGGTACAAACGTAATACTTATCTAGTTTGCCAACTTTCTCTTCATGCAGGTGACAACAAGGGTACTGCTGTGGCCATCTGTCGTCGCATCGGCATCTTCCATGAGGATGAGGATGTCACAGGCCGTGCCTTCACTGGCCGCGAGTTTGATGACCTGCCAGTGACTGAGCAACGGGAGGCTGTGCGCCAGGCCTGCTGCTTTGCACGTGTGGAACCCTCTCACAAGAGCAAGATTGTGGAGTATCTGCAGAGCTACGATGAGATCACAGCTATGGTGAGTGCCAGTATGTAGCCAACACACATTTGATCAACTCAGCATAACCAAGTAACCAGAGGAGGCAATACACCTACCCAAGTGTTACATATGTCCCATTTGTTTCCTAAACACCTTCCTCCTCGTCACCCCTGTATCCAGACAGGTGATGGTGTGAATGATGCCCCCGCCCTGAAGAAGGCTGAGATTGGCATTGCCATGGGCTCTGGCACAGCCGTTGCCAAGTCCGCATCGGAGATGGTCCTGGCTGATGACAACTTCTCCTCTATTGTGGCTGCTGTTGAGGAGGGCAGAGCCATCTACAACAACATGAAGCAGTTTATCCGCTACCTCATCTCCTCCAATGTGGGTGAGGTTGTATGGTGAGCTCCTGTTCATTACCCTACCTGAACCTGTAAATAAATGTGTAAGCAATGTCAGCTGGAGGTTTAAAGTGTCTTTTTGCGTAAGGATCTACAAGGGTTGATAAAAGATAAGTCAGTGCCATGAGCTCACTCTACCCCTCTCCCCTATCAGTATCTTCCTGACGGCTGCCCTGGGTTTGCCCGAGGCCCTGATCCCAGTGCAGCTGCTGTGGGTGAACTTGGTGACTGACGGGCTGCCCGCCACTGCCTTGGGCTTCAACCCCCCTGACCTGGACATCATGGGCAAGCCTCCACGTTCACCCAAGGAGCCCCTTATTTCTGGCTGGCTCTTCTTCAGATACATGGCCATTGGAGGTGTGTGCCCAGTTGCTCCCTCTGTCTGGCTGAATCCAGTCATGAGATCATTGTGGTGTATCTTCCCAAAATGACCTACTCACCCTCTGTTCACTTTGTTGTTCTCCCTTCTAGGCTATGTGGGTGCTGCCACTGTCGCTGCAGCTGCCTGGTGGTTCTTGTACTGTGATGAAGGTCCCATGGTCACCTACCATCAGCTGGTAAATAATGTTGTCAGGGATCTTCAACCACTCACCCTATGCTCTCTGTATCCATCTATCTGTGGAGTAATTAGGCAACAGCCATGAAAAACCAAAATGCACATCCAGGCTTGACCTCCCTGCAGATGTGAAGAAATATAACTAAGACCGTTCATTGTGTCCCATTCTACAGTCCCACTTCATGCAGTGCACCCCAGAGAATGAGATCTTCAATGGCATTGACTGTGAGGTGTTTGAGGCTGCACAACCCATGACCATGGCCTTGTCTGTCCTGGTCACCATTGAAATGTGCAATGCTCTCAACAGGTCAGAGAGGAACATAGGTGTTTTTGGGTGCATGAGGTGTGCATGTTGGGTCTTCTATCAAAGGAAGGTTTCAGGAGTGTCAACTATAACTCAACCCCCTTTTTGCCCCTACACTTGTGCAGCTTGTCAGAGAATCAGTCCCTGGTACGTATGCCCCCATGGAGCAATTGCTGGCTGCTGGGAGCTATGACTCTTTCCATGTCCCTCCACTTCCTCATCATCTACGTGGACCCCCTGCCTGTGAGTCAACCACATGTCCACCACCAACTCTTAGCTTTAGCTTTTATGCTGTTTGACATGAAAAACACCGAATAAAAACTCTGAATTAACTCCTAGTGCCATATGCCCAACAGATGGTCTTCAAACTGACCCACTTGAACTTCACTCAGTGGATGATGGTGCTTAAGTTGTCCTTCCCAGTCATCCTGATTGATGAGGTGCTGAAGTTCATTGCCCGCAACTACCTGGAAGGTAAGGACTGGCCTGGTGGCTAGGGAAGCACACTTTGCAGTACAAGATCACTGATGGGGCAGGAGGGAGGTTGCACAAATCAAGGCATTTGCAGCAGTCCCACTGTTGACCTGACCAGGGAGAAAGGTTATAGAAAGTTGCACACACACACTGAACAACAACGCAACATACACCTAAGTCCCTTCATCACTCTCCATGTATCTCCTCTGAAATCTATGATACAAAGATGTCATCTGATTATGTACACCTACAAAAACAAGGTGTGGAAATAAATATGAATGGTGTGAATACTGTAGTTGCTCAACTATAATTTATTATGGGACATGCATGACAAATATCAGTATCAATTATGTAATATGTAACAATTTGTTTAATGATTTCTGCTGACACCCAATCTCTAAAGCTCACGTCCTCGTCACATATCTTCCTACTTCCTAAATCCTCTCCTCCATCTCTCACACTTTCCTTGCATATCAGATCTCTCACTCCCAAACTCACTCCCTGTTTTATCTCATTGCAGCCTAATCCTGTTACCCTCCTTCTATTTCCCTGTAACAAAGCAAGGTATCCCACAATCCTCGGCACCCCTGCAACCTTGAGCACTGTTAATTGTGCTGTGTTTGTATGTAGCTCCAGCTGTATTTGTGGACGTGTCCATAGCTGTGCTATATTTGTTCAGTAGTGCTGCGTTCTGTCGTGCATCTCTGAGCTGCTGTTCATGTCAGCAAACATTCCTGTGTCTGATTTTCACTTGTCAGTCACGGGTCAGCCTACACCCCACTGCATCATGCGATTTTTCTTATTGTCTGATAGGCTGTAGAGTGGCAATACAAGAAAAGCAGTTATTGATGCTAAATTTGTTTAATGTGCTAAGGAATACTGTTGTCACAGTGTTGCATGTTGCAAATGTAAGAAAAAAACTATGCTGCAGTTAGACATAGAAGAGATGTCAGTGTGTGAGCAAAATGTGACTATAGCAGGAATGTAATATGACGCTGCAGTAATTACGGTGAAAAGAGTAGCGGCATCCTTGACTGCTCGCAATGCTAACAGCTCCATATGGGACTTCCTGGTGGCTGACTGTCTTCCTTCTCTCCCCATCACGTGGCAGAGAAAGATGAGAATCTAGTGGCGAAGAAGTGGAAATGAGAGCGGACAGAAGAGGAGGAACAGAGTGAGATGAAGGAGACGGCGCCCAGCCGGTCACTGGAAGAGCAAGGAACAACCACATTATGGACATTGAGAAATCAAACTAAAGATACAAAAACAAAAGAAAAAAAATAAAAAATATAAATAATTCTGTATATGGAATGAGCTGCAGTTAATATATAGGTTAAAGTTATAAACATTATATTCTAATGACAATTTTATTCTTAAAAAATAAAAATGCGTTTTAAAGAGAAATCAGTTTTGAGTTCATTTTTCACTCATTGTTGATTTTACCACTCATATATATGCAATAACCTCTTTTGTTTTTGAATAAAACCATTTATGTAGCGAATTCCCCTCCATTTATCCACCTGTTTGTTTACCTGAAGTGGTTCATGGCTATTAAGTGAGCAGTAACAGTGCTTTTTCAGCCTGCACCTGTAACCTCTGACAGTGCGACAACATCAGTGGACCAGTCCCTGGAGCCACACAATTCCTCATCACTGCCCTCACAGTCTTAACACACAGGCACAAATAACAACAAACCATGGCTTTTAAAAGTAAATATATTTAATATACACATGGTAATGTCTATGTGCCAAATTCACATCTTTACAACCAAAAAACTACACTAAACAAAGGTTTGAAATTGCATAGAAACAGACTGTTATCAGTTACAAAACTAAAGCCTCCAACCCCCTTTTAATATTCACGTTTAAGATAAACTTTGCTCAGGTGTATTCTTGAAATCCAGATGACATTCTGTTACAGTAAAAGTATATTACAATAAAATAATAGGTGACTTTATTCTGGAACGAACACAACACAGGAACTGACCGAAAATTCAAAAAAATGATAATTAAAACTAAAATTCCTGATGAATACTCTAGAATACAGTGCAGAGAGTTGTTTTCTCCATCTAATATGAGAAAAGATCCTGCAGATTAACTAAACCCTGGAATGTGACCAGACATCCTTCTGCTTTCAACTCCAAAACGAACCACCGAATTTTGCATTTCTTGGTTACTGGGAATGGTTCTCAAAGCTAGGGCAGAAAGTACAGGGATAGAAACTACGGAAAAGGAACACAAATAAAAAAATGACTAATGACTAATGATCTGACTTAAAATAATTCCTTCTGATGAAAATTTTGAGAAATATACATGGAAATGTAAAATAGTGTGAGAAAAATCCACTGGAAATAGGTGGAAGTGTAACAGTAGTGACACAATCCTCAGTGAATTACACACACACACACACACACACACACACACACACACACACACACACACACACACACACACACACAGACACTCCATTGTAAATAAAGATTCTGTCTGGAGTGGTAGGTATGGTGCGTGTTCAGCACAGCAGCATGTCAAATCATTTTAGTTTCACTGGAGCTGAACCCGTTTGTCATAAGCATACAACCTCTGTGATGGAGAGGCTACATCCCCCTCAAGGTGAACGACAGAATAGGACAAGATAGTGTAACAATCGGATCGGGGTTCAGACGACCCACAGGAGCACCTTAAACTTGGGAGTGTGCAATACGTTTGTCTGCTGGGGAGCTTTAGCAGTGCCTCCTTCTTTCCCTTTAGGGCATGCTGAACACATCATTGAAAGGGGAACTCTTAGCGCTCTTTACAGCACCCCCAAGAGATGGGTGTTCAGCAATGCAGCTGCTGGTATATTCTGCCTTACTACACTAGTCTGGAGGCAGCAGTCTGACGTAGGAGAAGTCAACAAACTATATCAGAAAGACATTTTTAACAACTAAATTATCAATCAATAATATTAGTCATAAGAAAATGTAGTAATGTTTGTAAGTTTTAGCTTTAATTTTTATCGCATATCTGATTAAAATTTGACATCCAGTATTGTGATGCAGCATCCAAACGGATTTGTAGAAGGAAAGGACAGTGGATTCTTCTCCTGCATAAATCTTGTCAGTGTATCCATGCATTATCTCAAAACTCATTGGTTCAGTGGTTGTCCATGACTTTTGAACTGTCATCACCAGGTCCCTCCCCCAAGATCTCTCTCACTTGGTCCATGGACTCAGCCTGACGGATCAACTCCATTCTCACCTGAAGCGGAGGAGCAGAGACAGAGGAATGACAAAGACAGTGAACAGAGATGGACAGAGACAGCAGACCCAGAGATAAGCCAGCTTAGAACACACACCTGCAGAGACTGGGAAAGCTGCACAAAGTCCCTCTGCACAGCCTGACTTGTGTCCAGCTGACTGCGAAGACTGATCACCTGACTGCGCAGCTCCAAGCACTGCTGCTCCAGGACAGACTGAGGGAGTGAGAAAGAGACAAAATGAGCAACTAACACAGACCCACACGAAGTATCTGAGCAGTCGAGGAGCTCAAAACAAGCTGGGAGGTAAACACACTTTCTCACTGCTCTGGGTTTTGTTGTCTCTCTGCAAGTGAGAGAGTGCCACCCGGAGTCCAGTCAGTTCGGTATGACAGGCCCTCAGCTCCTGTTGCAGCTTGAAAAAAAAAGGGGATGGTCATCTTCTCTTGATCTGAACCCAACACCACCTGAATTGAGGATATACTGTCCTTGCTGTTTAGAGAACAACTGCGATATTCTGATTCACTGCAGGAAGTAGCTGAGCTACAGGAGCCATACCCAACAGGACACCTGGTTCATACAGCAGCAGTTGTGGGGATCTTACATCCAGTTTGTGGTCAAGAACCAACAATATGCCAAGTACCTTTTCATTCTGGGCCTGAATTCGGTCTGTTTCTGCCTTCAGACTCGAGAGCTGAACTAAGGGCACATGGAGAGGAACTGGATTAGGCAACAACCCCACATACAGTAGCATGAAGAGAGAAAGAAATCTGTAAACTGTAAATTTACCTTCTAAGACCTCTGACAAGGTGAACAAGGGGAAGCCAGAAAAAGGAAAAGAAGGAGAGTTACTCTGAGTAAAAACACCCACAGCAACAGCAAATAGAAGAGACACAGCTCACATGACTGAAGAGCACATACCGCTCTCTTCTGTCCGCTGCTCCAGCTGCTCCTTTAAATTGACAATCTCAATGCGCAACCTCTCCTCGCAATGTGCCCCCTGCAGATGAGGTATATTACAATTTGTTCAAGACCAGCACCCAGGCAACATTGTGCATAAAACACCAGGCACAGCAGCACCTGTAGAGCCAGGCTGAAGTCTGCCTGGTGGCCACTGTCATCCCCTGCCTCAGCACCCACTTCTGCCTCCCCACCCTTCAGTCTGGATAGCTTACTGCAGACCCTCCTGTGGGACAGAGACAGCTCTGCCTGGAAAACAGCACAGCGAGACACAGGTCAGACAGCCAGTCAGAGATGGAGTCTGTGATCAGCTTGGTCAAACACTCACCAGCCGGCGCTGCACAGCATTTTGGGATTGGGCGAAGGACTTCTGTAGGTCCTGGAGGAGGGACTCAGAGTTTTGTACCTGTGACTGTAGGCTAGCAACCTGTGCGTAGGAGGGGTATGCATTTACATTTAGAACAAGGGTAATACATAGATAAAAGTGGGGGTAAAACATCCCAGACAACATTAAGCTTCACTGTTTCAGTGAAAGGATCAGGCTGTCATTTGTCAGTCATAATTATGATGAGAAAGACATGCAGAGCGAGAGGAGATGAACAAGAGGAGGGGCCATGCAATGGACATTGTGGGCTGAACAGACCTGCCGCTGGGTCTCAGAGGTCTGTGCTCCCAGCTCTTTCTCCAGCTCAGCCCTCTGTTCTCGCACCCGAGCAAGTTCCGCCTGGAGCTCAGCAAGCTTTCCAACATGGAGGAGGTGGACAGGTGTAAATCAGGCATACTGAACACACCATTAGCATTCATGGTGCATCATGAAACCCCAGACATGTCATGTATATAAAAAGTATTATTTGCTCAGTGATGTCTCTCTCTCTCACACAAACACACACACACGCACGCAGGCACAGGTTTACCTGTCAGCATCAAACATTGCTAAGGCTCAGCACCTTTGTGATCGGCCATTCTGCTGTCTCACCTGAGCGTGCAGCGCATCCCAGTCATTAAGCGTGACCAACCGGTGGCCAGGTGGAGGCAGGTAAATAGCCTCGGGTACTAGTGTGCCTGTCGACACCAGGGAAGCTGTGTCCTCCTGAGGAGGGGGCCGGCGGGGCAGTGAGGGCGTGTCCAGGGAGAAGGAGGAGAGAGAAGAAGTGTCACAGTGGCGAGAGAAATAGCCCTCCATCAGCGAGAGGGGTCCTTCCATGTCTCTTCCCTCTCCATCCTGGCCCCCAGGCTCCTCATCAGTCCTCTCCCCAGCATTGCCATTTTGTCCCTCCAGGGGCCCGTCGGGGTGGGCTGCTCCTCTCTCCCGCTGCACCTCTGTTGGCAGGTCCCCATCTTCACCCTTTGCAGCCTGTAAGCCATCCTGTGGAGAATAAAACAGGAAGAGGAGGGGGGCAACAAGAGCACTGTTCAACTATTCTCCTCCACACATCTTTACTAATGTGTGCAAGGGGCTGACAGATGGAACAGGACAAAGCACCACAGAGCTGGCCAGAGCCGAATCACAAGGGAGTAGGATGGGTGCACACCTTGCAGGGTGGAATGCTGACTCCATCCTTCCTCCACTGAGCACGCTCTGCCTGCAGCGCCAAAATTCGGTCCTCATACTGGGATGCTGTTTCTGGGGAAGGAAGATGGTGAGGGCATGTTAATGGACCGACCTTCGTGTGCAGCACAACAGTGTGATCTTTCCACCTCTACACATTACAGTCAGATTTGTGGCCTGTCAGTTGTTCACAGGTTCATCCTGTGTTTAAAAACGTGTTTTATGCTGATAGGAATTTCATATCAGACTTGACTGGTGTGAAGTATCCTAACTGCAGCTCAGTGTAAATTATGAGAAGTGTGCACTTCTCCAGGCAGCTTCTGGGTCGTCTCCCACCGACCTCTGAGCGCCTCCTGCAGGGACTCCACCTCCTGTTCTGAGCGCCTCTGCAGCTCTGCCAGCTCCTCCTGCTTGCTCATCTCGCAGATGGTCGCCACACCCTGCCAGTGCTCCAGCTGTGCTCGGCACTCGGTTAGCTCGGCCTGCAGACTCGCCACCAGGTCTTCCGCTTCCGTTTCCAGTGTCTTGCCTTGGCCCTCCATCCCTGCACAATGCGCACGCGCGTGTCGCGCTCGACAGTTAACATCTGGGGTCTGCGCACGCGCGAGCGAGTCTGCATTAAGGAGATATGCAAACGATAAACACTGGATTAAGCTACATACGTGAAATACTTAGATGAGTTCCTTTTTATGTGACCGGCTTTACAATACACCAGAAACGAGCAGTTTTACCTTGGGTAACTTGTACAGCTTTGTTAGCTTGCTGCTATTTTCCAAATCCTGTCACTCTTTTGGTCTACCATCAATACAAACTTCTCGGTAATTATCGCAATTTACCACAAAAGTGTCTTGAACTAGAAGTTTGCAACAAGTCACTATAAAATTTCATTATAATTTTACATGTCACGAGCATAATAAACAAGTGTTCTTTTTACCGGATTCTTCTGACGCGTTCACGGATGTTTGTTGTTCTGACTGCTCCATGGATAACGAATGATTCTTCGCTCACCCGTTAAAAGGACAAAAATATTCTTCAGTCGCATTCGTTTCGGTATCCTGGAGGTAAATGGATCGACAAGGAAAACGGGAAAAGTACAACTCTTTTTTTTCCAAAAGTTCAGGAAACAACTTTCCCCGGTTTAAGTCTACGGAAATTACGTAATCTTTCTCCGCTACGCACCTGAATCAGGAAGCGGTCTACGCAGAATACGTACAGTACGTAGATTGCGTGACTTACACATTCATTTTGCCGTACGTGTAATACACCATTTTTCTTTATATAATCTTAGTGTTTTACATGTTTTGATTCTGTATCGGTATAAAATATCATTTATTTGTATGGAAACTTTGGAAAATGACAATAAAACACCATGTTCTAAGTATTTTATCAGTTGTGTGTTTATTGTGACTTGGAGGCCAGGTGAAAATTTAGTTGCAGAGTAAAAATTAAATGTACAGCAACAAATCTTAAGTACTAATTCTTCATAAAAAATGTACTCTGATAAAAACTGCAGAGTTGCCAGTACTAATACAAAACAATTCATCAGGGACATAACAGCAATGGTACAGTACAATGGTCTTCCACAAAAAAGGACCAAAAACCTAGTTTTACACAACAGTAATGGGAAAAATCTACCGTTCTTCAGCAGTAAATCTGGTTGTAAACAACATTTTCAATATTACTGTTTAACAAAATTCAGATTAAATGTGCAAACCCAGATCTGAAAAAGATAGTACTGCAACACAGCCGGTACTCTTCCATCTGGAACGTGTCTAGTGGTTTCTGGGTGCTGCTTTTCTTGTCCTACATCCTCAAGCCATGTCATGGTCGCCTACACTTTGACGCAGGTATTCCTCGTACAGCTTCTTCTGCACAGAGGGAGAGAGGAAAAAGCAAAGGGAGGAAAAAAAAAAAAAACTATAAAAATCTGCAAACATGCTTTAAAAAGTAGAGGTTAACAGCAGTTATACATCACAAAAATAGTGTATATGGTGCAAGGCATAGCACCTTCTTATTCTTCACCACATCCTGCACAAACTCCAGCTTCTCCTGCAGCTGCCTCTTTTGTCTACTTGTGAGGGTGGGTAGGGTACTGGTGGGAGAGTGAATGGGAGTAGATCTCATTAAACATGACACACACACACCGTAAACCTAACAAACATACACGAATAGATTCACATCTGAACCACATATTGAGACACTAAACTCAGAGGTAAAATGTGTATAGGATGACTGATGGCTGCATCTCTGCCACTCTTTCCCTACCGGAAAAAGAATTGTGCCATGAGGAGGAAGACAAAAGACAGGAAGATGAGGCCCCCAAAGCAGTAGATCTGGTTGTGAAATGCCAAGGAGTCAAACGTGCTTTTCAAACACTCCTGCAGAATACAGTGTACACACACATAAATGCTGAGTCGGAGTTGCTGCAGTATTTACATTAATAACACTACTAAGTTCCATATCTCCTGATATGGAACTTAGTAGTGTTCAGGAACTAAACACCAGCAGTGTGGGTTTGAGCTATTAACCTCATGGAAATTAGGTCAGTTGTTAAATGGTGTGGTATAGTGAGGAGCAAAGGAGACTGGCTACTCACCAGGTAGACTGAGAGCACCTCAGAGCCACTCTCACCCAGTGTGCTCTTCAACATGTCCTTTGACACACTCCTCAGGAGCAGGGCAGCCACTAGCAGCAGAGGTGTGCAGAATCCCAGGAGCCCCAGGAGGCAGCCTTTGCAGTGGGCACGCCTGTTCTTGATACTGCTCTGTCTGGGGAACATGAACAGCACAGCAGGAAGGTCATATGAAGCACAATCCAATGTTAGTGGCCCCATCTAAGACCCTATAGCTCCCTGCCTCACATCCAACCCAACATGCCCAGAATGCCCTGCACCTGTCAGCCACAAGGGTGTCCGTGATGGCTTGGCTAATGGCCTCGCAGTCCTTCTCCAGTGTGTTCAGGGTGTTCTGCACAGTCTGGTTGATGGTTTTCTCAACGGTTTTGCACACCTCGTCGATCTGATTCACGCACCGACTGGGCTACATGCGACAACGTTGCCCTTGTGAATGTGCAAGTTCAAAATTTGCATAATTCATCTTAACAGAGATGTTGCATTTCCTATCATGTAATCCATGTTAATCTTATCTCTATTATTCAGGGATATATAAATATATTTAAAAGCCAGCAAATTAAAGTCCAAGAGTATCCTACCTTGTTGGGGTTTGGGATGTATATAGTAGGCATGTCAAATCCACACTTGTTGAGCCCCGGCCTCTTGCACAGTTCCTGAACAATCTGCATCATCACCCTCTGGGATGAAAAAGTAGAATGTGAGTGAAATAACTAGTCAGCAACTAATTCAATGCCATAGAGAAGATGCTGGACAGCCACCTGTCGGTCTGACTCAGTTCCAGCCTCATCTGCCTTAGACAGGTAGAAGTGCAGTTTGTCTCCCTGGGACTCGTTCAGTTTCTCCACAATGTTGAGGGTGCGCTTGCATAGTGCCTGGCCCATTGGGTCGAAGAACACGAGGATCAGGTCGCACAGCTTACCTGTGCACGTGCAGGGGGAGCACAGTTATTTCAAACAGAAGAAGCCAACTGTTAAAAGTGCAATGGGGAATAGAAATGCAGTACCCAGAGACGGACACTAGGGGTACTCCAGTGAACAATTATACATAGGTGTGCACCAGGTAGGGAAACCTGGCACCACTCCAGTTTTTGTCACACCACAATGGGTCACAGAGAGCTGAAGCAGATGGCTGAGAAGGTTAAAAGACACACCCAGCCAGAGAATCGCTTGGTCCACGTCAAAAGGGTACTTCATATCCCCATCGACCAGGCCAGGCGTGTCCACAAAGGTGACCAGACTAAAGCGCTTCTGCCGGGAGGTGCAGATCTCTGTGCACAGGTACTCCGACACACCTGGGTGAAAAGAGAGTCGCTCAGGCTGTCATACTGCATGCTACAGAGACAAAGCAGAAAGTAAACACAAATATAATGGAGTCACAAGTGGTCATGAGGGAAGGTACAGGGAAGAGAGTCAGCCTGACCTTTGAACTCTTGCAAAGGTCTGAAGTGAGGATACAGGTGAAGTGTTGCGTTCCCCTGAAAAACAAGCACAGATGAGCAAACTGAACAGACTGAGCTCGTCTGAATGTGTTAAGCAGTGTTCTTTGGAAACATCTACACTAAGGTGCATGATAGTCATTATTTCCATATAAAATGGTGATCTGTATGTCACATTTTCACACGTGACTGAGCTGTGCTGCCCAGAAGGCAAGGACATGTTGGCAGCGGTGTGACAACATACTGTGAGGCTCTCCCTCTTGCGCCCACTCGTGACAAAGCTGAAGCCTTGGGTCTCAATGGCCACTCCAGTTCGCTGAATGTGCTCCTCCACATACCTGAAGGATGAAGCAAGAGTCACAAAGAATATCAGTTGTCATGATTAGGGGCTCAAACTCAGCAGGTGGTGGAGTGGGGAAATGTGGTGTAACGGCAGTGTAACAACGCTGTAACGACTGTTTGTACCAGTTTATGAAGGAGCTCTTCCCTGCCGAATGGTTCCCCATCAACATGACTGTGATCTTCTTCCTGGGGGGCAGCAGGGTGACCCCCACTGACTGGGCGAGAGTGATAAGTCCTGAAACAGTGATACCACATCCAAGGTATAAATCAACATCTAACTAGTTTTATACCATTTTAACACTGTAAACACAGTAAATCACCACCTGACCAGGGTTTTACAATCACTGCACACATTAATGACAGTAAACCCTCGTCTGGACAGGGTTTCACACCACGTTAACACAGTAAATCACCATGAGTAGTGCCTTCGATTCTGTAAAAACAGTAGAGCCGTTAGAAGACACACACTGCCCAACTAGCGCTGCTCGTATTGAACGTTATAAATAATTATAATGTCTGCTCACTAATGACCACTGGGTGACCGGAGGGACCGGCACCGAGCTTCGCACTGACCACTACTGCCGTCCGTGTAAATCTGGTGACAGTCCCGCAGGAGGCGCTCGTCGCAGGACACGGCGCCGGACGATGAGTCCGCGTTCGCCGCGGTTCGGCTCTTCAGCCTGCCGGACATAGCCGTTTTAGAAACTCTTTCAAATATACTAAACCCCGCAACCAACAAGCAATGTACTACGATACGTCACTATCGACGACCACGTATTCCCTTCCGCCCCTTCGCGTGTACGAGCGGAAGATATGTAATCCACAAGAAATATCCCAGGAGAAGTTCAAATCACCCCGGTTCGTTGAAAAAAACTTCAGCCACGTCAACGACGCCGTGCTAAGGTTCGTGGGAAATGTAGTTTTACACGGCTGATGGGAAATGTATGAATGACCCAACGACTAGATTGGGAACAGAATTCTCGAAGGCCATTCAGCTATATTTATAGAACATATTTTATTAAAGCACAGAAGTCGACCTATATAGCAACAGTAGAATGTTTCATTAACGTTAATTATAATTCATATTCTGAGAAATGTTTCAGTATTTGTGCCAAGGGAATAGGTGTAAATCCTGAGATCTTCAGCTGATTTTTAATCACTAGAATATCAGCTGCCATTTATATCTGAGCAACAGTATTGTTTCATTCGTATCAAATGAGGACACCACGCTGGCTTTGACAGCTCTTGCACCTTTTGTTTTTGTGACTTTTTGTAGTTCTGTGAACAGGCCAGTCAGTATAGCACAGTAGTTAGAGTCGTTGCCTTGCAGATGAAGAACTGGGGTTGAACTGCACCTCTTGCTGTCGTGTCAATGAGGAAAGTCCTTACTCTGAGCTGATAAAGTAAAAATTGCCCAGTTGCACAATAGCTTAATTGCTGTCACATCACCTAAACCAATTAATGATAACAAAATGGAGACTATCTAAGGGACAGTTGGTACCCCCATGTACTGCTTAGCCCCCCAGGAAAGTTAAAGCTGAATGACTCTTAGTGGTGAGCGTCTGATGGGTGCTGCTACCAGTCCCAGACAAGAAGGCGCAAATCCAAACCCGGCTGTAAGAACACCCCCGAATCCCCGCTCCCGCTGCCACCGGGCAATCCCACGTGTTACGCAACAATACGCCCCTCTCAGCCCCCCCCCCCACCCCCCCTTACTGTCTCGGTCCGTCTCGCGCCTCATCTCCCGCTGTATCGCGAGACGCGCAGCCTGGGACAGGAGAAAGCGAAATATTCATATTTCGACGACACTAACAACAACAACAGCAGCAACAAAACTACCGAAATATTAGGGGAGACCAAGCGGCGGGGAAGGCACAGTTGTTGCAGGAGGGTGCACTAGGCAGCAGGGCAGATGAACTGAGCTGGCGAATAAAGGAAGGCAGTGTCCGAGCGCAGCTCTTATTCCTCATCGCTAGCACTAGCCGCTGCTCCGTGCTAGCTGGCTAACGTTACTCGGACCGTGTTGGTCCTAACTGCATAGCCGATTAGCCTAACAGAGGGTGAGCATGTCTTTAATTTCCGTGTCCATAGCCCGTTAGCTTAGTGCAGCTTCCTAGCGCCGTTTTTATTGGGCAGCCGTGCGGTGTGCTACAGCCAGCAGCCATATCGTGGACATCGTGCCTACACATCGCCGCTTGGCTGCCAGTGAAAAGGCGAAGCCCGCGCCGTTAGACGCTGCTGGAGGCCACAAGGCCGCTCCACTCCTTGCACTGAACCGCCTCCCGCAACCCCGGCAGGTGCGGCCTCAAAGCCCCGGTCTCGAGTAGCCCACGGCGCCGACGATGGTGAGCGGAGCGGCGGGCGGTGCTGGTGCGGAGACACGATCTTTCCAGCTGTGCATAGCAGCTTGTACTGTGTGGTGGTGTGCCGTGTCGTGGCTCCCAACATCGCTTACCAAAATTCGTGCAGGACCACAAGGTGGCGTAGTGGCTAGAGTATCACCTTAGACTCAATGGATCTGTTTGAATCCCACCTGCTGCTATAGTGCAACTCACCAAAGTATTTATACTGAATTGATATTGTAAAAATGCCCCTGTTGCATGAATGGGTAAATCAGTGTATGTCATGGAGAAAAGTCACAGATGAATGAATCCAAGTGTAATATAAAGGTGTGTATGTAGAAAACGTGCAGGTGGAGCAAAGGGCCATTTTATTGTAAATTGTCCAGTGTCCCTCTATCCATTCATTACTGGCTTTCCAGTGGGATGTTTATGAGAAGAAATTCTTCTTTAAGATAAAGTCAATTCTTTGTACCGTATTAAAAAAAGCTCCTTAATGAAAATGATTTGCACAGATAAGATTTTCACACTGTCAATAATAAAATACTAAAATTACATAGTAGAAACCATGTTAATATTTAAGTGTGGTTTGCTTTTGCAGATTGTACCCCTTAAAATGTGTTTTTGTTGTTTTTTTTTTTTTTTTTTTTTGCTTCTTTTTTCCTTTCCTATGCAGTCTCAGAATTTCTTTGGCGAACATCTGAGTTGGCGTTACAGCATGGATCGACTAAGCCACTGAAGGAGAGCCTTGCCCGTGTGTATCCCTTCTCCATCCCTTCATCTCTTCTACTGTGTCCCTCCCTTGGAATGCTTTGGCTAGAGAGAACGTCCCAGCACTGAACTCCACATGGCTACTTGATGAACATTTCAGTTGGTGAACAAAACTTGCTTTGCTGACAAGAATTGTGTTCTTGCTGAGTGTTTGCTGTAACCACTGTGAAGCCAATGAGTGCAACAATCACCTGCAGTAATCCAGTACAGCCCCACTAGTGGCTGCAGCAGTTCACCTCAAGGTTTGAGGAAGCAATCATGAACGGCTCCCTCTTAACACCTCCTAGCCCTCGGGCCTCAGACTCCTCCTCCCCTTTGCCACCTTCCCCATCTCCCTCTCCATCGCCCCCTTCGCCATTGCTCTTGCCTCTGTCGAGCCGCCCACCCCCTCTGCCCCCTCCACCCCCACCTCCTCCAGCTCAGTCCTCCCTGTCTAATACCCCAACCCCATCCCCATCTCCGTCGCTCAGCTGGACTGACTTCTGTGAGCTGCATGCACGAGTGGCAGCAGGGGATTTTGCCCGCCACTTTCGGGCATTCCTCCAGGAGAACCCACACTACACTGCAGACTCAGCTGGTGCCTTCTGTCGCCGCTTTACAGACCGGTTTGTGTGTCACTTTGAGAGTGAGCTGGGGGGCAGAGCTACAGTGAAGGAGTCTTCAAGCTGGGTTCCTAATTCAGATGCTACATCCCTCGAAGATGAGCCCACACCCCTCTTGGCCCTTGAGACCACCTCCAACTGCCCAGCCCCTAATCTACGGCAGACGCCAAATCCCCTCGCCACCCATGGGATACAAGACACCCGTGGCAGGGAGCTGCATTCTGCATCTTTTCAGGACACTTATACTCACACTCAGATCCTCCCCCCTTCCTCCTGCTCCTCCTGTGCCTCCTCCATGGGTGGGAACAATGGTAAAAGGGAGGAGCCTGGTGTCATGGCAAAACTAGCTTTTGGAAACACAGCGAGAAATGGAGAGGAAGAGGATGATAGTAGCTGGGTGGGTGCAGTTGGAGAGGGAGCCGAGGGGGAGGAGTTTGAGGGAGAGGGTTGTATGGATAATTCTGATGCTTGTTCAATGCCAAAAACCCCACCTTCTTCATCATCTTTGACCTCAACTGCTAAAGGCAATGGTACATCTGTGGGGAGTCACTCCAAAAATAAACTGAAGAAGCGGTTCTCTCTGCGCAATGTGGGGCGCAGCGTGCGCGGTAGTGTGCGGGGCATCCTGCACTGGCGTAGCTCCTCTAATGAGTCCCCGCAGAACTGTGGCTCGACAAACTCGGCAGCACTCACCTCCAGCTACAGCTACACCATAGGCATGCAGGATGGCAAGAGGAGTTCCAGTTCCCAGCCACAGACCCCGACCTCTTTGCCTGTTTCCCTTTCCCTCCCTCTGCCTTTACCCCACTCCTCCTCTTCTCTGCCTCCTTCCTCCTCAAGCAGTGCTACCTCCCTGTCCCTCTTGGAATCAAGGGATCGGCGGAGAAGCAATGGAGAAGGTGGGGGCCTAGGTGAGAAGGAAAAGTGGAGCCACCGCCTGGAGAAGCTGCGCCTCTCCCGCTCTCCACCCCCGCTACTTTCCCCAGCCCCCTCCCTGTCCTCATCTGTGCTCGCACCTTGTAGTGGTGTCATGGGCACCAAGAAAACTGGGAGGCTAGTCCGGGAGGGAGGTGTAACCGTCAGCTCCTCATCAGACGAATTCTCTGGTTCACACGGCTTCTCTGGTTTCTCCTTCGGACTCCACCATCTTCACCACAGCTTTGAGAGCAGCAGTGCTGCATCTAATGCAGCCCAGCCAAGCGCTGGGCTCCCTCCAGCCACAGGGGGTGCTGTGGGCTGGAGGGGCAGCCGTTGGCAGAAGTGCCGCCTGGTCCTAAGGGCACGAGATAAGGAAGGAGGCGAGAAAGGGGAAGAGTACTTCTTGGAGTTTTTCATCCCTCCTAAGGCAAGTATTCTAAAGCACGTTCAAGTGTGTGTTGTAATGTGTGCATTATATCACTGAATGTTTTATTTCCTTCTGATGGTGTTCGCTCAGCCCTAATATAGATGTCATAATTAGGTTGTCACATTGTATCAGTAAGGTCTCTTTGTTTCAGTGGGTATGTTGCCCTCAGTTGGGCAGCTGTTGTCTGTTTTGTGGTCTTGTTAATGTTGTGTCTTGCTTGGGAAATATGCCATTTTTTCATGCTGAAATAACACGCTCCCTCTAGGCATCTAAGCCTCGGCTCACGATCTCCTGCTGTTCCATTCTGGACGTGAGGAGCACCACGGCCCTGGAAGTGCCAGATAAAGAGAACACTTTCCTGCTGCAGGTATCCATCTCCCATCTATCTAGCCTCTCATTCCTCATGTTTCCTGGAGCCCAGTCGCACTAACTGGCAGAATTACGCCAATAGGTGGAAGGACCAGTGCAGTACGTGGTGGAGACGAGAGATGCGGTGCAGCTCAAGATCTGGCTCAGTGACATCAGGAACGGCATTTGTCTGAGGTGAGCCCCGGATGAGGATTGGGTGAAAGTATCAGCAGGGAACTTAGACAGCACTTTGGATTTCTGTATACTGTGACCATCTCCCCCTCAATTATTGCATATGTATGTACAATGACCTGCCCCTTTCTCAATCACTGCATCTGGGCATACATTGGCCTGCCCCTCTCTCTCAATCACTATATTTGTACATATATTGATTTTCCAGTCACAGTGACTACAGTGAGTTCAATGCCCAGATCTCCAGCCTTGGTCCTGGGAAGTGGTCCTATGAAGGTTAAGGTTTCCTTTATCTCCTAACTCTCTCTCAAGTGAAGTGATGTGTCTGTCCCTCACAGTGAACAGGAGGACATGGAGGGATTGAGTGCCAGCATTCAGACGGAACTGAGTGGGACTCCAGAATTCAATGACCGCCTCTCTCAGGGTCAGTGCTGAGAATGGACTCCATGCCTGTGAATGTATCATGCTTCTCCATCTTTTTCTGTCGTCAATGGGACCTTGCTACACCCATTAAGGATGCACTTTCTAGATGCCCTTTTTTTTTTAACTTCCTTTGGATTAACTGATCACATTTTAATTTTTGATATTTAATATTCCTGGTTTTATTGTTAGAAAATGTGTTAAACCTTCCTGTCAGAGAGAGCGGAAATGTAGGGCACAATAACTAGTTTACTTTCAGCTACAGTGTAGATGTTGTTTGTGATTAAGTGTGTAATTTGCATGTCGTAGTGTGCTATGGGGGTGTCAGTGGGTCCTCCCCAGTAGTGGAACCTCTCCCTCCGGAACTCCCTCCACGTGCCCCTCTTGACGAATCTGACAGTCGACTCCTGGGTGGTGGTGGAGCTAGTTTGGGAACTCCTTTTGCTGAAACGCCGGATGCAACAGGTGAAAGCAATATGCTACCTCATCGAAAAACCATTTAAAAACGGCCGGCAATGGTGGTGTTATATTGTGAGAAATATTTTTCATTCGGTTTGTTTTCCATCTGTAATGTTTATTATATTTATCCCACAGAGGTATTACAGATAACCACCGTCACATTGCCTGCTCAGTATTATACTAAATGTAGCTTACGGCCACCCACAGGCTCTTTCCTCTTTTCGGATGGGTCAGAGACAGCAGAGCACCCGCTGAACGAGTGCCAGTGGTTCCACGGCACCCTGTCCCGGCTGAAAGCAGCCCAGCTGGTCCTGGCAGGGGGCCCTGCTAGCCATGGTGTGTTTTTGGTACGGCAGAGCGAGACACGCAGGGGCGAGTACGTCCTCACCTTCAACTTCCAGGGCAAGGCCAAGGTGAGCAGCACAAACTGGAGTCAGTGAACGAATACATGTTGGCCATAGTGCCCTTTATTTTTTGGGTAACATGACCTCCCCCCTCAGCACCTGCGTCTATCTCTGAATGAGGATGGTCAGTGTCGAGTTCAGCACCTCTGGTTCCAGTCCATCTTTGATATGCTGGAACACTTCAGGGTCCACCCCATACCGCTGGAGTCGGGAGGGGCCTCTGACGTCACCCTCATCAGCTTTGTGGGGGCCACAGCAGTCCGACAGCCAGGTAACAAGCCAGCAGCTCTGCTGAGCATCACACCAGTTCACAGTTAGAGTAGCAGAGGACATTGTTGTGTTTAGGCTAAAAGACTAGAATAGATAAGCCCTGATTTAAATTTAAGGGGCACTGTAAACTATGTGGGCAAACACTGTGAGCATTCCTGCTGTTGCACATAATGTTTGGTAACTGCCCTCGGGTCATACAGCCATGTTTATTGTTGATGTCACCTGCAGTGGTGTCATGACCACTGGACTGTTCCATAATGCATCATTTTGTGTATGATTTTTTTCCCCCCACTTTCTGTTACTTGGGCCCCAGCTTTTTTCCACTGCATGCTTGTATCATTTTCTGCAATAATTACTTAACTCTCTCCTGGATCCATTTCACTACCTACCTGTAAAGTAAATGAGTGTACCTAAACATACCACACATGGCCACCTCATCATCTTACATTTAACAGGCCCCAGTAGGCCCCTGCCTCAGTGTCAGTCAATATGATGAGCATGGTGTCTTTGTGTGGCTTTTGTGCATCTAGCAGAAGCTGTGCTATCTGGCTATATGGTTCTGCTTGCTGTCAGAAGCCCATCTGTCCATCTGTTTATCCTTCCGTCCTCCGCCTTCCCTGGGTGCCTTAGTGCCTGCAGTGGCAGCTGAAGAGCTTGCTACCCACCCCTTGCACCTCACCCAGCCCCTCATGCGTTTCAGAGCTCTGACTGGCTGTCTTTGTGTTGTTGTTGTTGTTGTTGTTTGTCGTTGGGTCATCTTCGCAGGCCGGGACAGGGCAGGCAGCCGGCCCACAGTCTGTGATGTCATCATCCCGCGCCACCCTGACTCTCCATCAACCCCCATCTCTGACTGTGTGTAAGTGAGACCAGACACGACAGAGGGCAAGCAAGTGAGAGGACAGGGCTGTAGGCTGTGACAGACGTAAGAGGCAGGACAGGAAGGGAGAGGAAAACAAAATGATTCCTTGTGTGAAAGAACCAGAGAGAAAATGTCTGATGTCGAGAAGGTAAGGAGAAGGACTGGGACAAAATGGCATACAGGTGGCAGCAATTAGATACAGGTCAGTGTGAGGAACAGACCTGGCCAAGGGGTCAGAGGCCGATCAGTTGAGATAGGAGTGGAGTGAGCACTTACCATAATGTATGAGTGGAGATGCAGAGATAGACCATTAGCTTGCCATAGTGGTCTGATTTTTCCCTGTCCTTGGTTTCATCCCTCTGCATCATGTTCATGTTTATTTACATTTTGTAGTCCACTGCATCAGCAGGATGTCCCCTACCGAGGACAATTGGATATGATTGTCCTGGTGGTGCCATGACCACTGCACATAAACCCACAGCTGTTAATTCTTAGTTTGCACACAGGTAAATCTGGTTTCCATAAGAAAACAAGCAGACACACAGTAGAACAGTTGTTGCCTGTGACCTCTGCTTCTTCTGAGAAGGGACTGAGGGTCCCTGTGCATGTACAGTCCACCTGCCTAACTACCAGCAGCTTTTAGAGGACGTATTGGAAAAAAGGTTTGGCCAGGTAGAGATCAGCATACAATATAAAATAATGTATCTGATATATTTTTAGAATGAAAATCTACCACCAAGAAAACATGCATCTCCTCACCTCACACCTATTTTTGCCCATCTTATAGAAAAAGGGTGTCTTGTCTTGGACCATATCGCTGTACAACTCAGGACACAAACATCAGTCATCAAGTTCATTCCTTCACAGTCTTCTTATCCCAGCTTCCATGTCTCTCTCTCTCTTACCCCCCCATCCTTCACGTTGTTTTTTACTACTCTCTCTCTTTTCCCCACACAGACTTGACCAGCAGACCCCGTAGTCCCCCTCAACCACCTCCTCCACCTCTTCCTCCAGGGCGCCCACCACCCCCGACTCCACCCCAAGACCGAGCAGATGAGGTGGAGGCCGGTGGAGGAGGCATAGTGGGGGCAGGAGCGGAGGACTGCGAGGACCGGGAAGTGTCCCTTCGACAGCTGGAGGGAGCAGACGGGGAAGAGAGAGAGGGTGGGCGAGCAAGAGCCATTGACAACCAGTACTCCTTCTTCTGACTCTTTGGGAGGGGGAAAGCCACTGAGAGCCATTGATAACCAGTATTTTTTTGCAAAAGACTGAGGGAGTTAAGGAAATACTAACACTATTAAAAATGTGTATCCCAAGTGATGCAGCAAGCTTGAGGAAGAGGGGAGAAAGAGGGAGACAAAGAGAAAAGGTGCATGAGGAAGGTGAGGTACAAAAGCAGTGAAAAACACTATTGATAAGTCACAGAACTACAGCATGACACTTCAGGTTTGCACATGAACCCAGACTAGGAAGGTCCTTAACAATACTGTATTTTTGTTGGTACGTGTGTGTTTACAGTCATACACATGCATTAACAGTGCAGAGCAAGACAAGCTTGCAAAGATGAACTCCAGAAGTGGGGGGGGAGGGACACCTTCACTCCTCTCTCCATATGTCACTACATACCTTGGGATGAGGACAGGAGGAGGAGCAAGAGAGACTGTCATTCTTTTCAATGAGAGAAAAAGGTTAATTAATAATAACAAATGTCCCCAGTAATAGTATTATATTTTGTTGTAAAAGGCCTTTGTTTACTGTTTATATAATCCTCATTTTCCTCCTCTTTTTTCAAGATTTGTTTTCTGTGCCTTTTACATTATTTAACCTCACTTAATGTCATTTTCACTGTTTACCAAGTTATTGTGTAATTTGTGCTTTTGGTTACTCTTCCTGCTTGTGCCTTTGAGTCCACAACTCTGTGCTAGTCATTTTCATGTGTGTGTGTGTGTGTGTGTGTGTGTATTTGTGTTCCTCACACTGAGGTGTCTCTGTGCCTTTCTCTCTCTCCCCCCTCTCTCTCTGTGTTGGGACCGTATGTTGAGGTGGGCGCTCTGGTCCACTCTGTGTGATTAGAGCTTCAGGTACTACATTGACTATTAATTATATTGACAATATGATATAATATAATTATACTGAACCACTCTGCCTCAGTGCTGTTTACTCACTGTGTCGTATGATTATGAGATTGCTGCTTGTGAGCAGGGTGGGCGCTCCTGTCTTCCCAATACTAGTGGAGAGCACGTGTCACATTAATAAAGATGAAAGTGGACCTACAAATTAAGATATAATGAAATTTTCTGTAGTCGTTCATTACCGAAGGAGCAATTGCTCACTTTCCCGCTGGGATTTCGCTAATTACGACACTACCTGTGAACGAGCGCTAGTGAGCACGCTCGCTGGACGTTCTGGAGCACGCGTTGCTTACGTGCATGCTGCCCTGTAGTCCAGCTGTCCGTCGAGTACGGCCGGTCTCCGAACTTGGTGACGGGAGTTTCTCTCACGGACAAAAAAACCGCTCAGACGTTATTGCCGTTTATAATTACTGACGTCAATACTCACCTGTAACCGGACATTTTATAGACGAGGGGGAACTGAGCTGCTGCAGTACTTCTAGGTGGAAAGTGACTGACTGATGGATGGTGTCAGAGAGCTAGGCTGTTAGCTATCGGTATACCATTCAAACCTGCTGCAGCGGGCCACTTTTTTTTTTTTTTAAAGAAATGCATGTTGTTGTTTGAGGTAACTTTCTTACTCTCTTTTGAGAACAAGTAGTTTTAAAATACGTTTAGCGCACAGTGAGGACTAACGGAGTAGTCGGTCAGCAGCAACTAAAGGATTTTGGTGTGTCACTTGATCAAGACGAGGTGAATCAGCCGGCTGATGTTGAAGCAGCAGCGCAGCTTCAGCGGGAGGAAAGTTCTGAATGGGAGTTCAGACCCTGCAGTAATGTCTTCCATGGGCTCCAGTAATAACGCCAGTAGAGCGGCGGGGGGAAGGTAAGCGAAAGCCGTCATCTGTTTCTAGGAAAGCTCGGGGCTCGATCAAGCCAGGCAGAGGCCTACCGGTCCCTGCCGGTAATATACATAGGTATGTTATGGAGGGGGGTGTGGCCTTGTTATCTGACGAATCATAACAGTATTTTGTATGACGACTCGATATTGTAAACCAATCCGATACTCGAACCGAAATGGTATCAGACCGGCGAAACTATGTGGTTACGTAGGGGCGAGAAGAGACTTGATTGAAAGCTTCTATCAGCCAATAAGAACAACACTCTACATAAATGAAATGCGCTTTATCCAATCGGGTTCTTAGAGGAGGGCCTTCAATGGATTGCCACGGTTTTTTTGTTGTTGTTTTTCCGAGCCTTCTTACAGAATCGTGTTTGTTGGTGAAATGTTTAACGATTTGTGACTGCCACATAGCATCGCAGAATGAAAGAGATGCAAGCACCTTAATAAGTATTTAACTTGTTCCGCGTTTTCCGTGGTTGTTGAATGTATTTCAGCCTGCCTTGCATTTGTGATAGCTGTGTGTGTTGCTGAGCTGTGCTCTGGTGCTCACGCCCTGAGTCGCCTCTCAAAGGGAGTCTTGAACGGCACCATTCAAGTTGTACTATTCAATCTTCGTCGAAAATGTCCGAAATGGCCTACTTCCTTTAGCGCCACCGTATTGCACAGTGCAGTTTACTACTATGGATGAAGCAAAGTGAGTAAAACGATATGAATACTTGCTTATGAAGTAATGTTATTTTAACTGAAGACAGTGAGATGAGAGTCACTGCCACGAGACCAATTGCAGTTGACCTTGCCACTATGGGATGTAAAACACGTTTAAGGTCTAGTTTTTGTTATTTTGTTTTTTCCTTTGATTCATTGTTTACTATAAAACATCAACCCCCCGCCCCCACCCCGTCCAAAAAAAACCTGTCACTTTGCCTTCAGTGTGTGGTCTCCTTTGTTTTAATGTGTACCTCACTGTTGTGTGCACTGCCCATTCTCCTTTGCACATGCCTAAGTGGTTTGGTTCTTTGGTTCAATTGAGAATTTTGCATTGATTTCAGGAGCAGAAACTCTGTGAAACTGCCCACCCAGGTATCTCCGGTAAGTCACGGCTGGCCCATCCTTCGTGCGGCGTCTTGCACTCTTCTTTGAGATGAAGGTCACTGGTTCAAGTTTAAGCAACTTCAGCTCATCCAGTAGTTTTTATTATTGATGCAGATGTTCCTTCATACTTGTTTGCTGCATCATCTATGTTGTCCCCTATGGGCACCAGAATGTATCAACACATGACAATGAATCTTCTGTTGAGGCCAAGGGAATCTGCTCCATAATAGGCCATGACAGAACAATGTGATGTAGTGATGCAGTATGTTTAGTGATCCTCATGGGTATTTTTGTTTTGTTTAAACCTTTTCATGTGAAAAGGCAGGTTGCATGACCTGACCTTTATTTACAGTATTGTATAAGTATTACTTTTGTCTCTGATATGTAACATAAATCTGTGTTCAGACTACAGAAGCCAAGCACAGCAGCTTACTGTGGGATGGATATAAGTTTTGTAGCACAGTGAAGGTACCCATATTCAGACTTTTCCAGATGGGTGCTGTTATTGTTGTTTATAATTATTCAAAAAAAAAAACTGCCAGGCTCATATCTAAAGCAGCACAATCTGTCATTCATGGCCCATGAGTGTGTCAGCAAGCATTTGCCAGCTTGTCTGCTCACTTTTGTGTGTAAATGTTCTGACTGAATGGTGATGTTCACTGGTAATTTGTGACAGGTGTTTGAGGGAGTCTACAACAACGCCAGGATGCTGCACTTCCTCACAGCTGTGGTGGTGAGTAACTTGTCACTCTAGTACCCCCTCTTTGTTCATGCTGTACCCCTAATTTTTGCAGTTTCAATGTGTGAAATGGAGTATACATTAAATGGACTTATATAAATCAAACATGATTATTTTCTGCCTGGTAGTCCCACATGTGTAGCGTGTTTGTGTAAAGCCTGGCCAGTGTTTTTTTATTTATTTATTTATTTTTTTTTAAATCTGTGTTGACTGTATGGCTACTACAGTGCTAAAGTCCTGTTTTGAAACACTTGTAACACTGAAACCTGGTGCTTCCTCTTTAGTCTGATACCAGTAATGCCATGACTCATCTGTCTCTGCTCACCCTGGCAGGGCTCCACCTGTGACATCCATGTGAAGAATGGAAATGTTTACGAGGGCATCTTCAAGACCCTCAGCTCCAGGGTAGCTTACATTGTGCTTTGTCTGCCACTTTCCCTGGTTTATCTTTATGCTTGTCATTTCTGTATAGTTCTGGGGAAAATTTGTTCCTTACAAACTGATTCTGTATTTTCACACCCTGCAGTGTGAGCTGGCTCTGGATGCAGTGCACCGCCGATGTGAGGAAAATGGTGAGGGCAGTTCATCAGCATTCCCTAGGAGAGAGGACATAACTGACACCATGGTGTTCAGTCCCTCTGACCTGGTAACCATGACCTGCCGAGATGTGGACCTGAACTTCGCCACACGAGGTACAGAAAGCAGGAGAGACAGAGGATTCAGCAGAGAGCATGGTACCTTACATAATTTGCAGGTTTGTCCATCATTGTTGATTATACATATGTGTTAATGTTTGTACTTTTTTTGTATGTACAGACTCCTTCACAGATTCTGCCATCAGCTCATCTCGCATGAACGGCGAGCATAGGGAAAAGGTCCTACAGCGGTGGGATGGAGGTGACAGCAATGGGGAGAGCTTTGAGCTGGAGGCAGATACTGTGAGTCCCTATGATGTGTTGAATGAATGGAGCCAAAACCCACATATGTGTATTTAAAAATGCATCACATATCTCTCTCTCTGACTTCCCCCCCCCCCCCCCCCCCCCCCCCCCCCCCCCCCCCCCCCCCCCCCCCCCCCCCCCCCCCCC
>UFQX01000064.1:185000-224924 GCA_900497675.1 Arapaima gigas | reverse complement strand
CCCCCCCCCCCCCCCCTCCCATTTGTTCAGTCCAATGGTTGGGATGCCAATGAAATGTTCCGGTACAATGAGGAAAACTATGGTGTTAAGTCAACATATGACTCGAGCCTCTCTATGTACACGTGAGTGTCTATTCTGACATGGCTGTGTGACAGTGATTTGGATGAATGGCCACACTTGATCTCTAACCTGTTACATGCCACTTTATCAGTATGCCTTTGGAGAAGACCAACTCGGAAGGCTACCGCCAACGGGAGGCCAGGGCCACCCGCATAGCCAACGAAATAGAGTCAAGCCCCCAGTACCGACACCGCCTGACTATGGAGAATGAGGAGGGCAAGACTGAGGAGGAGAAGTACAGTGCTGTAGTGCGTGACCGGGATGGTGGGGACAGGGAGAAAAGTCACGAGAGCCCCACTGAGAGCAGCAACAGGTGAGCTCCATCAAAATAGTCCTGTCCAATTTTTCCACTTTATTGTTTTGCTGCCTTGATCCTGTGTGTTTCTAGGTATGTTATAGTGTTATGGCTAATCAGCCTTTTCTTCTGTCCCCCAGGGACAGTAAGTACGTCCCCATACCCCAGCGGGTGAGAGACATTGGGCTATTGACGAATGGTATGAGGCAAGATCGTGAAAGGGCTAATGGAGGAGGAAATCCTCCTCCCCTCCCTGGCTGTGTAGGCAGTCCCCATATAAGCCGGCCTACCATACCAAACTCCACCTCCAGACACACCCCACCAAGTCCCATCAACCAGCCAGTTGTTTCATTGGATCAGAATTGCCCCTTCCAGAGGGGAGGTGCCAGTCTGGCTAGTTCCTGTGCTCTGCCTGCCCTGTCCCGCCCAACAGAGGCCCCTGTGGTTCCTGTTGCCAGTCCTGCACCCTTCCCCCTTGTGAACTCTCAATCACGGTCTGAATCATCCAGACCAGTAAATGGAGGTATGTAAAGTTTAACGGAAGTTTCTCAGTCACAAATTCACCTTTTTGTCCTAAAAAGTGTACGCAGGTGTGATCCTGTATGAGAGACTCTCCATGTCTCAGTGTCATCCAGGATGTCACCTAAAGCGCAGAGACCCACACAGAACAGCAGGACCCCAAGGGCCTATAGTACTCATGTGGTCCTTTCAGGTACTCTTTCTCTTCCTGGCTTCATCTCTCCCTACTTCCCTTATTTTATATTGAATGTTTGTTTTTCAGTAATAATTGGGATTTGGCAAAGATTGCTACATAAAACAAATAAGGATGCCCAGAGGGGCCAAGTTTAATGTTTTTATTCAAATCATATTACTGGTTTGCAGTATAAAATTTTAACTCCTACACTTTGTTGGTACCAGCCTCACGATCCTCAAAATCCACAATCTCCTCCTCTCAAGCTCCTACTCCTGCAACATCACACCTGGACACCACGTCTGTCACTATGGCAACCACAAAACCTTCCAGCCCAGCCCCCCTCTTCCCAGTGGATGGTGAGCACTCAGCCCATATACCCCTATGCCTTTGTGGTTTTCTCTTTCAGCAAAACCTCATTTTCTGCCAGTGTCTATTTTGTTCTGTGTTTGTTCAGGTAACTTTTTGTATACTGCATTCAAATCTATTTGCTCCCCCACAGTGAGTGAGATTCTTGGCTCCACAGGACAGGAGCAAACAGATGAGTGTGTTGTGAACCCACCTGATGCCAAGAACAATAAAGGTGTGTGTGTGTGTGTGTGTGTGTGTGTGTGTGTCTTGCCCAGTCTTATTCTGCAATAAGAAGACTAGCCAGTCTTTTTTATTTATTTTTTTTCTTCTTGCTTCTCAGCTCCTTCAGTTCAACAAAGGTCACAGATTGAAGAGCTTCGGAAATTTGGCAAAGAGTTCAGAGTGAGTCCCACCTGCCTTCCCTCTGCTTGTCTCAGTGGAGTAAAATTGACTTGCCAACCTATTGTGTATGGCTTTGTGGAAGCGCAACTACTCATCTTCCACTGAGTGAAGGGACTCACGAGGAGTTGTCTACTAAATGGTAGTGGAAGAAAGCTGCATGCTCCTGCAATTCATTAAGTTCCTTTTCTGGTTTCTTGTGCAGCTACAACCCAATAGTGGGGTCACCTGTGATCCCAGTAATAGCACAGCCACACCTGCTGACCCTGTTGACCACACGCCAGTGACAAATCCTAAATCAGGCATACGGCCAGAGCCCTCCCAGGCCCCGCCTGTCAATGAGGGCATTGCAGTGGGGAACAAGGACTGTGAGGGAGTTGCCTCAGCTCTGGCTGAGTCTGCAATTCCTGACAGGCAGTCTCCACGGATGCCCCAGCTAGCCAGGGCCTCTGGTGGCGAAGAAGGCCGACAGGAAGTGACAGATGGTGTAGAGGATGTGACAGAGTAAGTAGAGCTGAGACCTGAAAAGGCTCAGCAGGCAGTTTTTGGTCTGCCACTAATTCTGTGTGTCTTTGTGTGTTAGTCAAGTGAAGAAGTCTACTTTGAATCCTAATGCCAAGGAGTTTAACCCCAACAAGGTGCTGCTATCACTGGTGAGCGCACTTGTCATGCATTCCGTTTCAGTGCAATGGCTGGATGTTCATGAAAATAACCCCCCCCCCCCTCGACTGTGCAGTCAAAGCCCACCCCAGCCCCAACACCTCCCAGACCCACTCCTCCAAGCCCCTCGGTGCTGCTGCAGACTCCACCAAGTCAGGGGGCAATATACAGCTCTCCCTACCTGTCCTACATGTCACCAATACAGATTCAGAACCACTCTGTACAGGTACTGTCACAGCAGTGTTACTTTGGTCACCTCAACTACTTCAACTATAGTGTCAGCTGTTTGGTATTTTTCTGTGCTCATCTGATGAGAGAATGTTGCTTTCTTTATCTGTTGGTCTCAGGCCCCCCAGGTATACCAGTACATGTCCACAATGAGCCAAGGAAAATACCCCAGAGCCAAGGGTGAGCATCTTTCTACAGTTCTAAAACTGCATCTCCACTCATTTTCACTGCAATCAACATTTCGCCTGTCACACCAGGATCTGTGGTGACACCCCGTCCTGAGCACAGTTCTACAGCTCCACCTATGCTTCAGGCTGGCCCACCCCTGGTGGCATCACCTTACCCACAATCCTACTTACAGTATGGACAACAGGTGCTACCAGCCATGGGCCACTACCCTGGGCAGGTGGGCTCTCCTTAGTGTTATTGTGATTGGGGGGTGCATTTGTTTTATATCCTGCATTCTAGCAGATTCTCCTATTTCCCTCCCTCCAGCCCATCTACTCCATGCTGCAGGGTGGTGCTCGGATGCTGGGCTCTGGTGGACATCCCCAGGCACTGGCCTCTGCTGGGCCATATGCTGGGCAGACTGAAGGCCCCCCTGCACCGCAGCCGCCCCTGTTCGGTATGTTGCACCCTTTATTTCTGGTGTCACTTGGCTTTAAGTGTAATGTTTGGGCACATAAGAGGTTATTACCCTGTTCCTGGTCTATCACAGGTCCTCAGAGCTTCTCACACCATCCACCACAACCCTCAAGCACCCCAACCAGTAGTCAGCCCCCACAGCACCCTGGGTCTGCTCCTGGCCAAGTATGTACCACCAAGGTCGCTGTTTAATATCCTGTTAAACAGCAGATGAACCCCTGATGGCAGCCATAGACATTCTTATTTAATCTCCACAGGGTGTGCAGGCTGGTCCCCAGTCCCTCTATGCCCCTCTTTCTGTGCCCACCCCTCCCAGCATGCCTCCAGGACATACTTCACCCCAGGGGTCATACCCCCTTCAGGGCTACAGTCTGCATGGACCACAGGCTATCCCTCATGCATATGCCTCGCTGGGGCAGTTGGCCCAGGTGAGTCCCTGTTCTTGTGAACTACTCTGCCAGTCTGTGTATGAGTTTAACACCTCTCCTCTCCTGTCCTGTTCCCTGACAGGCTCATGTGCCCAGCGCTTTGACTGGCCCCCACCACTCGGGAACCCATGGTGGAGTGATGCTGCTTCATGCTCCTTCACCCCAGCAAGGTCCAAGCTCAGCACCCCAGCACTCTCAGCATGCCATGCCCCCTCAGCAAGGAGCACACCCACATTACTCCTACATTGGACCTGCATCAGGTACATTGCCTCCTATCTGGGCTCATACTGTCAACTACTAGATGAGTAGGAATGGTCATAGGAGGTGAAAATGAAGACAAAGAAATTGCCCCTTTCCATGTTGCTTTTCTAGCTGTGCAGGTGCAGGCTCATCCCCCGCAGCAGCTCCCTTTCCACCCTGCAGGGAATTAAAGAGCACAGGAGGGGTAGCAAGACCCTGGCAGAGGGACCATACTTCTCCCACTGAGACTATCCTGTCATGTCCATGTCCTCAACATGTAGTTTCCAGGCTTGAGCCCAGCAACTCTGAGCAGCACAGTGTGTAAGCTTAGTATCACGCATTCTTGCACACACCTCTCATGGTCTCTTGTTTCTCTAGCTAGAGAGGGGAGAAGTGTGTTGATAAAACTTGATCAAGTAGGGTTTTTGGTTTTAATATCATAGATACTTGGTTTGGTTTTAATGGTGCAGTGGCGCTTTTTTTTTTTTTTTTTTTTTTTTTCTTCTTCTCTCCTCTCTCCCCCCTCTCTCTATCTTTACTGAGATGAGCAAGTGCGCTTCAGTCTACCTGGAACCTTGTTTACTGATACAAACTGTGAAAGGCATTTGCCACAAGTGAGAGATTTTGGGGGGGAAGGAATTAATGGTGCCTTTTTTTTTTTTTTCCTCCCCCCCATTTGTGTGTATGTTCCCTCCTGCTTCCCAGCCCCCATGTTCTGCCCTGCCTCACCATTCCTCTCTCTCCTTTCGCAAGCAAATAATACAAATAAAGGTTTTTAACATACAGAATGTAGTTGCATTTGTTTCAACATCCCTTTAGTCCTGCTGACAATATGTGGTGCCCTCTTGTGTCCAGATGTGATATTGCTCCTGTTGGCTGCTTTCGACTGATATACAAATGTCATTGTGATGCTTTTATTCAAAGCCATTTAGAAACCTAAGCTACTTTGGGTTATTTATACAGCTGGGTAATTTGCATTGGATCAATTCAGGTTAAGTACCTTGATCAAGCACACTGATGCAAGAGTGGATTTTAACCTTGTTGCTGCACAGTTTTTACCACCATGCCACCTGCTGAATTTTATCTCATAGATCTGTGAGACTGGCAGAGATAGTGTATTAGAGTGAGGCAGGGGCCAGGTAGACTCCTGCAGTGGCTGGCGAAGACAGACAACACCTGTGTTCAGAGGAGCTCAGCCTTCAGGTACAAACACACTCCACCCAAGAAGTGCAAGCAAAACATTTATTTAAGACAGGGGAGGGGGGGCCATCAAAATGGTCAAAATGCCAAACCTATGTCCAGTGTTCTTGCCACTTGTGTGCTTTCTGACCAGAGCCCGGCTGGGGTCATGGAGACGCCAGGGCAGCTAGCTTTGTACACAAGACTGTGTCTCTTGATCATGTGCAGTTAATGTTTAAATCTTGAAACTTTTACTGCATAAATACAAAAGAGCACACTGATAATATGGCTAAAAGGCTCAAACTAGTCTAAAATCACAACTTATTTCTTATACATACAGTAGGGAAAAGTATAGTTAACAAAAAAGTTATGAGAAACATTAAATAGAAAAGTGAAAATGACCTATATTGAGTGACAAATCATTAAAAACATTCTCAGGACTCGTCAGCAATTCATCTAATAAACAAAATCAGTTTCCACAAGGCTCTCTGGCAGGGGTGGAGTTTCCTGTGTCATATCAGGAAAGGCAGCCATGACTCTGGTGAAACATGATTGAACCACCTCTGTAGCAACCTATCCCAGGGAGCACCACTGCTGAAACAATGCATCTCAGGGTGTCTTAACGGGTGTTAAAGATCAGCTCAGTTTGCAGCGCTGCAGCCTGAGTGAGAAAAACCTACACACGCCCACACATACTCTCACTACATCGCCTGCCACAGCTTTAGGCCCAACCCTAGAGCCATGCTTGCTTCCTCGCTTTCATATCAGCAGATCGAAGCAGGAACGTCAAACTGCAACAAACAACACAGGACTGTAAGTCTGCTGCTGCCAGGGTTAAGGGCAAAAGTATGAAAAACAAGAACGCAGAATGTGAATCATCATATGCTGGACAGATTTCACTACTGTGAACAAGACCACAGCGAGCAACTTGTGGAAAACTATGTGGGATCATGGGGGGGGGCACTTACCACACTGGTGTTGACGTAGTCAGCAGTGGGGTTGCCATCACTGTCAATGCTCTCGTGTGATGACCCTGGAAGTAGGCGTTGAGCAAGAATTAGCCACAGCAACAGCATCCTGTAGCAGAGCACCACTGCTAAGTGTCACACCGAGGCTTGGTGGAGGCACTACCCTCACTGGCTCAGTAAAGTCACCTGTCTGTGAAAACAGGTGAACTAAGAGCAAACCGTACATCTATCATATTGAAAAGATTGGATATATTGAACAGATGCTAAATATTAATAGAAGGGGTCCCCTACTTACAAAAATAAGTGGGACAAGATTAGTTTGTTAGTTGAATGTGACATATGAGTGGCAGGAGCCTGTCATCACTTCAGTATGCAGTCACTCACATAATGTGCATATGGCAAATTAGGTAGTGTTAGACTAAGTGACTGAACTTGGTGATTCGCAGTGTGATTATGAACTGTTGTGTACTCTTGAGCTGGTTGTCGCTTTGGAGAAAAGCACCTGATACATTCCATTCATTAATACTATTCATGATCACTATCTGATCCAAATCAGGTGAAGCTTTGGCACGTGAATTGTACGACTATTTAAGAAAAATACTGTGTGGGGCTGTGATGACCAGGAGCCTATTCTGGAAATACAGGGTGTGAGACACAGTACAACCTGGATGGGATGCCACTACATCACAGAGCAGTCACACACAATACAGGCAGCTTAGATCCATCAGTTCACCTTTGGACTGGGGAAGGCAACCAGTGTGAGTAAGGGGACAACACACATTCCCCACAGACCAAGTTGCTTTTGAACCCAAAGCCCAGCTGTATAACCCTGCCTCATCACTCTCTTATAAATGAATATGTTGTATCTGTGTCCCCAGTATGTTGGCACAGCAGCAGACGAGTGTGTAGAACAAAGTGGTGTGTTAGTACAGTAGGTCCTCCAGACAAATTGCAAAGTCAGAATAGTTTCAAAAAAGCTTCACACAGTTTTTTGCAAATTTGTACGTGGAAGTTTAACTGACCTGGGGTTAAGCCAGGGGTGCTGCGGTCAGGCACGTTGATGTAGTTGTCGCTGTTGGTGTCTGTGAAAACACAGCACAGTCAGTGAGGTGATAACACACCTGCCCTGTCCCCAACAAATACACACATTGCACATTGATCATATGGGGTCCGGAATTCCTGAACTCATTCCTAGGATATGGTTTGAAAGACAGCCACTTACCAGAGTCGTGAATGTTCACATAGTCAGGGGGCTCTGCAACACAGTAAGGGGTGAAAGACAGGTGAGCACAGTAAACTTGCCATGAAACAAGTGCACTGGAATGTGTAACCCAAAGCTGTACCTGAGCTCGGTGTGGACAGAATGCTCTGGTTAGACAGGCTGACAGAAGTGACAGGCCCCGGGTCCGGCAGCACCACTCTGAGAGGAAACACACATGTGCACGCACAGACATACATATAGGGTTCAGAGAAGAAAAAAGCTTTCTATACAAATAAACATTGTTTCTCTTGTGAATCTTCTCTTCAAATAAACTTATACCTATAAACAAGAAATATGTTACAGTTGTTCTTATAACACAGAGGAAGGTGACAGAAACTCACATGTAATTGTCAGGGTTGTCAGGGTTTTCAGGATTGTCAAGATTGTTCACATAGTCATCTGTACCAGGTGCACAGTATAAGGGAAAGAAAATTATTTAATGATTTTCATCATTCATATTAATAAATTATGGATCAGCGTGGACCCCCCATTCCCGTTTTGTCCTAGTGAACCTTGAACTTTTGGAAGAACACGGTACCGTGATCAGAGCCATGATTTTCATAACTGGGAATACTTCCACCTGCAGGGGACAATGTCAACATCAGATAAAGAACAGCAGGAAAGTAGAGGAGCGGAGAGGGAGGGGGTGTACCAATGACTGACCTTCATTAGTTGGCGTGAAAGATGAACGGCGATTTGCTTGCACTGGAGAACTGACACACAATAAATAAAGGCTGTTAGAACATGAGCTCAGAACCCTCCTCTAGCATGTTTGGCTACATGTGTGCGCGTGTGCTTGAAAAAGGCCAGAGGGACCTACGTGGCTGACAGGTGGCTCGAGGGCAGTCTGGAGTTAGTAGTAGAGGACTGATACTGGGTGGCTGCAGGACACAGGACCACAAAGTGCTGTCACTCACAGTAAAATTCTGTGGCATGTGACCATCACATCAGAACCTCTTTACTCAAATTCCTTTACTAGTCATAGCTACCATAACAAATTATCAAGTACAGATTTAGATAGTTACGTGTAGGTCGCACAACATGGAACCGAAGTATCGGCTGGTACCTGGTGGACAGGGAGAGAGGGAGATTATAGTGCTACAGTGGGACTGTCAGTCATTGTTTGATTGCTAAACCGACCTTGAGGGTGGCTGTTAGTGAGAGAAGCTTACTGTTCGTTTGTGTCGCCGTCACGCAAGTTCTGAGGGATGGAAGCTGGACGACAGGAACAGCAGCAGCAGCATTAAACACAGCACACATCACCTGCCACTGGTTAAACTCTTCTTGCCAACAGCAAGTACAGACAACAACCCCTCCCCAAGGATTGCCCTCCTTACTGCGGTTCCATGGACCTCCACAGCGGATGCACAGAGTGGCCAGCATGGCCACAGAAACAACAAGCAGGGCCCCATTCATCAGGGCATTGAGGACCATCTCTTCCATCTCGGCCGGTCTGCTGGCTAAGAGAGCAGCGGGTCACGTCAGTACCTTAACCATCTTTTTCATACATGACAGAGTGACAGATCCATGTCTGAGCATTAACTGTCTTTCTCCTGCAATTTCTTAAAAAACACCCAGATGCTGCAACACAAAGTTCTGTGTGAAAAAAAATTTCTGTTGTTTTTTAATCAAAATTATTTCTGTACAGACATGTTTCTTTCTTCTGCACTCGCTCTCTCTCTCTGTGGTTGAATTCAGTTCTGAATTGTCAGGAAACGGATTTCCTGTATTTTACATCGAAATAAATCCAGGGCCTTTTCTCAAATTTTGAATCTGTGGACCACACATTACATGCCATTCAGATTCACACTGGGGTTCATGCTTGTTCAGGAGTTCACTTGGATTTTTGTGGTTGTGTGTCATCGTGGGGGCCATCTGAGGCAAGATGGCACCCCTGCGATATCATACCTCTTCACACCACACACTTACAGAGCAAAACTGGTGCCTCGCAAACACCCAAAAATGGCAGTCCTGCCCAGTTACTGGAACACACTGTGATGTGATATGAGGTTCAAATTAGGTTTTCACCTAAAGCTTCCAGCCCTGAAACCACCTTAACTTCTAAATCACTATTTCCGAAAATCCTTGTTTAACACTTGAGGACTACACACACTGTAGGCAGCAGAACATGGGATGCTCTTGTGTGGTGACACAGCCCTGTCTTGGAGTGCAGGGTGACTGTGTAGCATGGCAGCCTTCGCAGGGGTCCTTCTCAGGGTCCCTGGAGCTTTATTTCTTTGATGCTGTGTGTTCCACACCTAAAATATGTGTGAAACAACTAAACAAACAGAGTGGAGTAGAGCACACAGGGGAAGATGAGCCTTCAAAATGTCTCGCTACACATATGAGGCTTTGCCCCCAAAAATATATTTCAAGATGTTTCATTCACCTTGAGTAGATTTAAACCAGCATTTAAAAAACAGCTATTGGATATTTTTTTACAATTTTCTATTTACCCCACTACTCCCTCCAAGATGACTTACAGTTTTGGGTTTGTACACATTCGTACAACTGGGTAATTTTTATTGTTCAGAGTAATACCTTGATTGCAAGGGCACTACAGCAGGGAGCCAGGACTCAAACCTGGCACCTTCTGACTGCACATTATATTCTGAACACCAAAGACAGGTTGAATGTATGTGATTAAAGAAAGCAGTGAAAACTAATGCTGAGACAAAATTATCCTTGTCGCTCATCAACATCTTGTGGGCTTCGATGTAGAACCTTAGCCCAGAGGCACCAACCCAATCACCCACTGATGCCAGCAGCACAGCTCACAAAGCAGCTCATCCAACATCAAAAGTACTCACCAGCTGTACAGATGGGAGCAGGTGGTGGGCCGACAACACCCCTTGGATGTGGACAACAGCAGCGGGGCCTGCAGCTAACTATCCAAACTGGCTCAAACAGTGCTACGAGCACCCCGTCAGAACCTGAGCTCCGCCATCTTGAGCAGTATGAGCAGCCTTGACGATCAGCCTCTCCACGTTGCTCCTGACTCTCTCAGAGCACCTGTTCCCCCAGCTCTTCTCTCACAATCAAGCTGATATCCTTTGTCCTCAACTCTCCTCACAGGGTGTCTTCTTGCTCCGACCACCTTCGGCCCCCTGTCCCTCTGATGTAGGTTAGCTCTGTCGCTTCCCCTCCCTTCTTGATGCGACTCTCTGTCTCTCTCTCTCCACCCTTAAGCAGCTCCACGGCTCTGTTATCAGTCCAATTGCAAGTTCTCACAGCATCTTGCTGACATGTGACCCCCAGCAGGCCAGGCTACCCACCTGTCAGTGACAAAAGGGCCAGTAATGGGTGCATTTTAATGTGCTTTTGTGCCATAATGTGCATATGGAATACTGTCGGCATTTGGTCATTACTTTTGCGTCAAGTACTTTCACCGTATCTTTTTCACCACCACTTGTATTTAGCAGAGCTATAAACAGGGTTTTCTTGTCTGTTCAGCGATTCTGACCACAGTTCCAAGCCGGGGCCACTAGGAAGCATGTACACCTTGACCACAGGAAAGGGGCACAGCCGAGAATGGTACATGCTCCACATCAGCCCCTCCTCCACCACCATGGTTCTGCTGCTCCTTGTCGGGCCACAAACAGGAAGCCAGACACAGCGGAAGGAAGTGATCCGTTATCCCTCAAAGACAGAACACAGGAAGCTCAACAGAAAGAGAGACTACACTTGAACAGGTGAGCTTCTCTCTGCCTGAGGTGGGACAGAGAGGCAGGACAGGGTGGGGGTTGGCTGCTTCAATCTCCAAACTAACATGGAGGGGAGGGGGAGATCAGCTGGGTCACACAAAGCATCTACAAAGCAGTCACACTGTCAGCCAACAACACAGGGGACAACATAGGGTCTCAAGAGGGTTACAAGATGGTCCCCCCATACAACAGTCATAGCACTGCCATTGTGGCATCAGGCTGCCTGGTGAGTGGGCAGCTGCAAAGCCACAGCAAATTGTGTGAAAAAGCAGAGACCATCCAGCAACATTCAGTTTATTGTGCATGTATATAAAAAATTACAAGTTAGGATTCAACAACCATTCTGTAACAATCATTAACTATTGCTATCTCAAAATAATGCAATTGTTAGAATGTACAGTTAGAGCTCCAAGCAGTTTCTGCAGGTGACACGTTCCCACTTTCAGTTGAATGTCACTGCAGTTTGAAGCCAGGAGTCACAAAAGTTCAGGGAAACATTCAATTAAGGAGAAACCATTAGATCTAAAGTTGGGTACACAAAAAGGAGCTGCTGTCTGGACACGGTAAGGAGAAGAATCAGCCCTGGACATTTTATTGGATAGTACCTTCTGAAAAGCGAAGGCTCCGAAAGAAGTTGAAATGCATTAATACTGGTAACATGGAACTATTAGTGTTAAAAAAAAGTGTTACTAAGCCTCTAAACCAAATTGAAAAGTGACTAATGTGGCTGTTGCTCTGACCTGTGTTGCAAAATATTTATCAACAATGCAGTAAATGTGTGTTTTCCAGCATAGGCTGCATCAATGCAATGTGATGTAGGACCCCCAGGTGATGGCACCCACTACAACAGCTTTGGGGGCCTGGTTCCGCACCTGCTGGCATTGAAGTCAACCCACTGTGGTGTTGTGGTGTAGTCCACTGATTTCTTATATGTGTACAGGCCTCTGTGGGGTCCCAACCACAAATTTACACCCAAACTGTTCCGGTGATAAAATACAGACCAGTGTGAAACACACAAAGACTTCTCTGTAGGGTCTTGCCTGCACACAGTATGCGTGCGTTTTCTACAGTCCAGTCCAGTGTCGTTCTCTGTTAGGTCAGTTAACTTGTCTGAGGTTGAATATACAGTCAGAAAGTATCAAAGTTGTTCAAAATTCTTTTTAGCATTTTGTACTGAACTTTTACTGGTCCAGCAAATAAACTGTTTATTTATAGTTATTTAAATAAGCAAAGAATTACAGTAATAAATAAAATCTGGTCTATATAGAAAACTGTATGATTATTGACTTTGTCCACACGTTGCAGCAGAAAACATCATCAAACTCTTGAGCAGTTCCTCACGCGACAGCCAATAGAAATACAGTTCTACTGGAAGTGGGGGCAGTTTCTGCGATCCCTTGTTCTTCTCATCAAATCAAAACACTTGACACTGGTACCTTGGTAGACCTGCCTCTTTTGGGGACGACTATTGGTTCATCACCTGACAAGGGAAGAGCGGGAGCGACACGCCAATCAGCACTCATGTTACACTTCCTATTCACATTAAATATGTCTGAGGCCATTTTATATGTGGGTGTTTCATTGAATTGTCAGTTATGCTTGTTTGTTACATTTTTAATACAACCAAAAAAATGTAGGACCCAGAGAAAAGTGGACCCTGGGAGCACAAGCAGAGGTTTCACTCACCTGAATGTGTGTACTTCTGAGCAAGGTCCCGGTCTCGCTCAATAAAGAGGGCTGTGGCCAAAAAGAAGGCACCCCCTAGTACCGCCACAAAGCAACAGAGTAGCAAGGAGATCTGCAGGGAGCGGAAGTGCCACAGGTACGATTCGGAGCGACGCAGGGAGTCAGACACCTGCAAAACCGCTGTGTCACTGCAGCACATGAAAAACCAATAAATGGTACTCTATTTGCTTTCCTGTCATTTACTTATATTAATTTCTCAGCAAATAACCCATGTTACAAAAAACTCAAATATGGAATAAGCTGAACTGCCCTTTTAACTAGTGTGCAATCTATTGTTTACCCTACCTTCAAGAGCGGCACACAGATAAAAGTGCTCACCACTCCGATCAGATATGGGCTTCCTGCATCCCCTAGCAGGTGGGAAAGAACGATCTGGAAGGCCTCTGCAGTGGAACGGCGTGTGGGGACAACCACATACAGAGAGAGAGAGAGAGAGAGAGAGAGAGAGAGAAAGAGAAAGAGAAAACATCATGACACACATCTGATTCTCAACACCACTTACTTTTGAATAAAAAAGCTCATTATCAATCATTTGTATCCAGGACCCCCAGCACTCAACCATGACTGCCACTGCATGGCTGAATCGTCATCCTTTCAGTGTATTTAACGCATGACTATGGAAAGGAGGACTACATTAAACTGAGCTCTACACCACAGTGTGGGGACCAAATCCAGCATGTGTCTCAGCAAAGAGCTCACCAGCAGGATATCAGCTACAATGGCCCAGTTCATGGACAGGAAGGTCTCTCCGAAGAATATGAATACCTGGGAGACACAGAGGGGAAGGGTGGCTGACGAAAGCACAGGGTTGACATGGTAAAGTACTGGCAGTGTTTACTGTTTCCTGTGAGCAAAACACTTCTTTAACTGAACTGAAAGTAAAACAGAAAGTAAGAGACATTCCGAGAGAGAGAGAGAGAAAGAGAGTGAGAGAGAGAGAGAGAATTTTAGTGTTTATGGACAAATCAGTTTTGAGTGATTTAATTTTTGGGCCTTTTTAGAAGACGACTGAGTAACTTACATAGGTGGCAACTGTGCTACCCTGGGCACTGATGATTGAAAGGTAGAGGAAGGGTGCAGCCAGCAGGAGTCCAGTGGCACACACGAGGGGGTCTGCCCGTGGATTCCGCTTCCTCAGCCACCCACTGAGCGCCACACCGCTGGCCACACCCAGCACACCTGTCACACAGGTGATGGCGCCAAAGTACAAGCTAATGGAGAGCAGATGTGTACCACAGAGTGTTAACACTCTAATAGTCAGTTACTGCAAAATGAAACTAAACATGCACCTCACCAGACACCAGCGAATTTGAGAATGAGCTTCTCAACAGCAAACCTAAACCTTCCTGTGGTTTTGGCAGCTTCTTGTCACAGGTCACATAATGACTAATTGTCAGTTTGACAAGTCGCCTTCATGGCCGTTTCCCGTCACCGATGGGTTTTGTCAAGTTTCTCTTTTTTCACCTTTAACTGAAGTCATGGCAAATTCTCACACTGACTCACTTGTCTCCAGTTTCCCCAATACATCCAAATTCTAGCACCATGCAAACAGCAGGGTTTTTCATATTTTCTTCCATATTCAGTTTTCTTTAAAGTTTTTTTTTCTTTTGTTTATTGTGTTCTTTGTCAGACTGTTGCCCACTTAGACTTAATTTCTTCGATTCCGAATGAATACAGAGCAATTGTGGAGCATAACTGTCATTTGGCCTCATCTCAAGATGTTCTAATATGCTGAGGGCTACAACTATGACAGTATCATTGTTTTATTTAGACAAAGGATCAACCTGTAGTGCTGAAAAATCACCTGTGCTTAACCAGAAGTAATGTGTGTGATGTTTACCCAGTTTACCTCAGATGTTTTGGATAAGCTTAAAGGCTGCAGGGGAGAGACTGAATATTGAGATTTAAATCATATCTTCCCTTTGTCATTATGAGGAAAGTAAAACCTCAAACAAAATGTATGAGCTGGTAACACTCACAGGGTCACACAGGAAGTAGTACCATAGGCTTCATATGGATATAATACAATATTTATTTATTTACAGTCATACACCTGTCTACTAGTGATATTTATTACTACAGTGTTATCTCTGTCACTATGTTGTTGTATGTATGCTGCTGTACCCTTGTGTCGTTTCATCTTGGGATTAATAGAGGTCTTATTGGTTTACCTCAAGACTGTTTCTGAATTCTCTAGAACAGACTCACCTGTTGGAGGTGTCACAGGGTCCAGAGATGCAAGGGGCTCTCTCTCCAGTGAAAATTGCAGCTCTTAGGAGGAATGTGGGTGCCCACAAGGCTAGTGAACCCGTGACAAAAGCCACTGCAGTGAAGCCCAGGGTTGACAGGACAAAGCTAGGACTGAGGGGTGAGGAAAAGGATATGGTCACCAGTCACATTCATACCACCAACAAACCTTTTCTTGAAGCCACAGAACCCACTTTCTGCTGAGGGCCCGGATATCCACCAGCCAGCTGGTCCTCTGGAGGCTGTTTTCAGGCCGCTCTTCAACAGCGCCACGCTTGGGCTCCTTCACCACGATGAGGAGGAACAGGATTGCCACTAGACCCAGAGCTGGCGTCACCTGGTGGAGGGAGACACCAATTTGTTGAGTGCATGTTGTGTGCATGTGGCATAAACTCTGGTCCTCTGTACCAGCAAACCATTATTTCCTGTGAGTAAAAAAACCAATGTACAGCTGTGTGGCTGCGGCCTACCCGCAGTGCCCAGTGCCAGTCCTGCTCCAGGGCAGCCACTTTGGAAGCCACAATGTAGCCTAGGCCACTGTGAAACAGTGAAAGGGATGTTAGCCACATCATTTTCTAGTTTCTGCTCATTAGAATAAGCACTGTGTATTCAAGGCAGACACCAAGAGTGCCTCCTCAGTGTCAAAGAATGCTTGCTGCACCTGCCCACTGGGATGGCAAAGTAGAAAACGGAGAGCATTTTCGTCCGCTTCTCATTGACAAACAGGTCAGCTATGATGGTGGGGGCAATGGTGGAGTAGCTGGCCTCACCAACTCCCACGAGACCTCGAGTCAACAGCAGAGCCCAGAAGAACTGAAAGGACAAGGGGGGGGGGGGGGGGCATTGCTGCTGCTCACAATCCATCTACAACAGTGAGGAAGTGTCACCAGACAAATGGAGCTCTGCATTCACTTCTCCTTTGTGTGCAAACACATAGCAGAAGAGGAACCTTAACCACCAAGTGTTGGGATGAAATTGGGGGATGAAATTAGAAAAATGATGTGACAGGGGGCACAGGATGAGATGCACTCACTTCTTTGGGGGTATAGGAGCTTGCTAGTGTGACCAGAGTCCAAAAGGTGATGCCCCCACACATGATGAGCTTCCTGTTGTACCTGTCACCAAGGTAGCCAAAAATCGGGGCCAGGAACATGTAACTGCAGATAAACACTGAACAAGAGATACAACATTGTTGAGGATATAATTAAATAAAAAAAGAAGCAGAACAATACACTAAAAGCAGCAAAAAGCACCATGCTAGTGCAAAAAGATGATGTTCCACATCTGTCTCAACCTTTGCCGTTTGTTACACCCTCCCCCCCATTTCTCACGATGTGACTGCATCTCTGCAGTGGACTTTGTTCAAGAAATAACATTTTTACCCTGGTAAGCATCCATAACGGTCAGACATGTGAGCAAACGTACCAGTCTGCAGTAGTCCCGACTGGCTGTCGGCAATATCAAAGAACTGCTCGATGTCAGGGAGGACACCTGGGAGAGAGACCCCAAGGAACACCATCATATGGAGATATGGATCTGCAACCTTCAGCAAATCATAGCAAAGTGTACAAAACCAGGGCAGAAAGCAGTACCTGCCACAGTAAACCTGTCCATGTAGTTGAGTAGGTTGATATAGCAGAGCACAGCCACAATGGCATAAGCTCTCTTAGGAGTCACTCCGCTGGCACTTTCCTCCACTGGCCGGGATGACTCCGACTCGCTGGTGACCTCCTCTTCATCGTCGTCCGAGAAGAAAGGTACCGAGTCTGAGCTGGGGTCCATGAGTGACATCACAGCAGTGCTAAACTGAAAACACGAGACAAGAGGAGGGAGGGGACGGAGAGAGGGTATGGGGTGAGAGACCGACTTGTGAACTCATGACTAAAGAAAGTGGGTCGAACAGACAAACACAGCGAGGAGGAAGAACTGCTAATGAGCAAAGTGACAAGTACATCGGTTAGTTGCTCATGATCTTTGTGGACAGCCAGCTGACCAATGCTCTCCGTTGGCACAAGCTGTAACCAAAGTGTAGTTAATAGAGTCCAGTAGTGACCAATCACGTGAGCATCTTGTTGCATAGTAAGACAGCCAGACTGTGTATACATGTATCACGAAGTCGACCACAGCAGCTACGGAGTGACAACGACACGTTCACAGTGTAAATACAGTACGCTGCGGTCGGGATTGGGGATTACCGTTCCTTTATCACGGTCTGTTTACTTTGCGGTAATCTTCAGCACACGGTTTTGTTATTATCTGTTAGTATGCCGGTTTCAGTGCTACCTTTGTATGCTCAGCGATCCCGCTGCCGTTGGAATAGCGCTACTGATCCAGCAGAGACTCCACGTTCTTTCGTGCTTTCAGCCCTCAGAGCGGCACTGCCGCCATCTCGGGATCCCCGACTTCCGCTTCGCTCATGTGACCGCCAGCCCTTGGCGCTGACGTCAGCGAGAAAGAAATATGTATTGTCGCAACTTTTTGCTTTAGTCACGCCGACAAACAACTTTTCTTTTCTTAGTGTTATCCTTGTAATCAAAGTTGTTTACTAACTTCTATAATAACATTTATCAGTGCATGGGGAATTATTGTATCTGCATTTCCTTCAGAGAAAAACTTTATTTCTGTGTTTTGGTCAGTCGCACTCATCCATAATAACTGTATTATATGATTATGTTTTCGCTTATGTGACCTCCTGCAGAATGCACGAGCAACGATTTAAAGGAGAGATTAGTTATGATTCCACAAAAGTTACACAAAACAGACATATGCAAACATGGGGAGCGACGTGTCTCAATGAGAACAGTGACCAGTTGCACGGCTACATGTGCTGTACGGATCATCTACACATAATTTCCAGACACTCCATGAGTGTGACCGCTAGCGACCTCATGAGCGCACCTGGTGACGCGTCCAGAGCGGCTCGTGCCCCGGCTGTGAGTGCCGATGTGGGACTCGCGTCGCTAGGGGGCGCAGTTCAGTCATGACGCACAGCATTGAATTCGGCGCTCCGTGCGCTGCGTCGTGCGAGGAGCTAGAAAGAGCCCAAGGAAGAGTGATTCCCACCCCCCAGCAGGGAGAACGCGACAGCTGGGCTTGTAGCGCAATCTGGCATCTGCATCGTCGCCCCTCCCNGAGAACGCGACAGCTGGGCTTTTAGCGCAATTTGGCATCGGCATCGTCGCCCCCCCCCCCCCCCCCCCCCCGCATCTGCACGGTGCAGCCCTTTTCGGACCCTGGAGAAGCGCTCCGACTATCCGAGGGTACAGAGGGACCCCCGGAGGCACCGATCAATCAGCGATCGATCAGTTCCTCACTTCACAGCTCCACGATTATTCTTCTTCTTCTGCCCGTGGCGTGCATTTATTGTGCGTGCTGTGTGACATGACAGTGTGGGCAGTGTGTGTTCCGTGTGCACCCTTGCGGACGACTTCGCGGCTCCGCGCTTGGATGTAATATGTAACAAGGTGAGGTGGGCACCACCGTTATTCCCAAACTGGACGATGAACATGGAGCTGTGTGTATGGATGATGCTATGTGTGTCCCGTGCATGTGTGTGTGATGCTGTTTATGTACCATGCATGTGTGCACGCGGGGGGTCAGTGTGGTGGGGGTGTGTTCCTATCTGATCGTTTTCCATTTATTCTCCGTGAGCCCCTCGCGAATACACACAACCAATACAGATTCGCACGTCCGCAGCGGGGGGTCCGAGCTCCAACCCCTCACGCCTGCACACAGAGGGGCACTAATTTTCCCGTGTTGGTTATTTCTCTATGAGCGGGAATAAAAATGTTTGAAAAAGTGAAGGTGTGAGTTAGTGAGGCGCACTAGTGCATATTCCTTCTTCGGCTTCAGGTCACTCTCCTTTGCAGCAACTTGTGCGACCATCATGGCTCTGAACCCCAACAGCACACAGCCTCTCACAGAACCTCACACCGCCGCCACCCCGCTGCAGGGGGTAGAGCAGCACGAATCTCAGGAGGAAGCAGCTCCAAACCCGCAGCAGGAGGTGGAGCCTTGGCAGTCCGTTGTCACCTCTCAGCCAAAGAGTGGAGAGCAGCAAGTCTTGCCCCCTGCTCACAGCCCGGGGTCCCCTAAACCTGAGCCCCCCCCACAGAGAGAGGTCTGGTCTACAGAACAATTGCTTACAGTCAACGAAAAGCTGGAAAATGGTAACTGTGCTGCTGAAACCCCTTTGAGGCTGTTTCTGTCATCTTTGTTTCCTGGACGGACCACTGCAGCCATTCAGTCATTCAGGGGCCGCTTTTATTTCTTCCAGGTAACGGAACATACTTAATACCTGCCGATTCGCCCACGGCATCAATCCGCTCCTCCCCGCCATCATTCCAACAAGCCAAGTCTCACAGCCACCCCCCCAGTGGCAGGGCCAGAGGAGGCAGCCGCTCGGGGTCACTGAGCCACGTGACAACATCGCCACGATCCTCCCTGTCTCGACACCCCAGCACGGCCACGGACACCGGCATTCCTATCACCAAACCCAGGGACTATCTGATCCTTGCCATCATGTCCTGCTTCTGTCCTGTCTGGCCACTTAACATCGTGGCGCTGACCTTCTCTGTCATGGTGAGTCAGGTCTGGGTGTACATGTGTGCACATATGTGGATCCCATCAGTGACTCTCTCTCTGTCCCCTATAGTCTCGGATAAGTCTGCAGCAGGGCAATGTGGATGGCGCTCGGCGGCTGGGCCGTGTAGCCAAGCTGCTGTCAGTGGTGTCACTGGTCAGTGGCGTCATCATCATTATTGCCTGTATTGTCATTAACTGGGGAGGTGAGTATTGCTTCACAACAGCACCCCTCCCTCCTCCCACAACACAGTGGTGCTTTAGTCTGCTCTCCTCTGTTTCAGTCATCCTCAAGTCCTGAGTTTCGCAAGCATGAGACTGGCTGCCTCTCTGCCACACTCCCTCCAGACCATTTTCCCAGCAGATGCTTGATTCACTGTGGACCAACAACAGCCACCACACTCAGCTGGAACCAACCTGAAGAAATACTGCTGTACAGAAGCTGCTCGGACTTCACGTGGTCTCCGTACGAGTTGGAGGAACACCATTCAACAAGATGAGTTGTCTATTACAGCAGGTTTCCCATCCAACACCTACATGACCATCACATAAAGAAATCCCAGGGTAGCCATAGTCCATGGGCCTTTTTATACTCACTGCTGAAAAGGTATATTCCATTGTAACTGACTGCAAAAATAGAAAAGACAACCATTTCCTAGGCACCCAAATCCAAACACTTGTTAGTAAAGACATGAAAGAGTGCAGTTTTATTTCTAATGTATCACTTTGAAAGTACTACCCAACTGTGATTTACAGACAATATTTAACCTTGAGCATGGCATGAGTACATCATGTATAAGTGAAATGTACTGATCTGAGGAGAATACTTGTTTGGGAAGACAGGAAGATGCATCTAACATAGGTTCCTGGATCTTCTTCAAGAAGAAGATGAGGGGAAGCATGTTGAGGACTAACTGAGTACAGGTTCCTTATATTTCTGGGACATTTTCCCCAATATGGCAGAGAGGTCAGTGGAAAACTGGGGGGGTGTTGAAGCACATGAATGCAGTAACAGCCCAGGGCATGCTGTGAGACAGCGAACAGGAAGCCGGAGGAGAGACTTAATAAACCAGCCTTTGGCTCCAGCTGACTGGGACCTTCTGGGACTTGACCAGGTGACCAGCAAGGCTCACACACCTTTGCATTGCTGTGCATCACCAGGAGCTCCAGCATCACCTGGCCGCTGGCAGTGGGAAACTGCTGAAGCATGCAGGGACCCCTGGAATGTCTGGCTGCATGAACAGCTGCCGAGTGACCACTGTGCCGCTTCAGCCTGGGCTTTTAAAGCATCTTGCCAGCTGTCTGCAGATGACATAGCAGTAAGTGCTGATGCATTTTAAATACTTGGCTGTCAGTGAAATGCAGTCAGTCTTTACTGTGTCTCAGCTTAGATTAGGTGTGTGACATTGGTGTACAGTTACAGCATAAATTCTCCTCTAATGGGTTCCGTGGCAGTGAACAACTCCTACAACCAAGTAAATTCCTCAAACTGCGAGTTCAAAAATTTGCACCCATTTGGCATAAGCGCCATGTGTTGTCCCTGCCAACATGGGTCTGTGTTTCTACCGCCATGTTGGGGAGTGACACACAGCTGGCACTGGGCCCCCAAACTGCATGTGCCCAATGTATCCTGGGACTCGTCCCAGTGTGGGTCATGACCCTTGTGACCTTGTCTGTTTATCTGCAGTAAGAATGAAGGAAACTGCTGCATGCGAACACAGATGAAGATCTGCGACACTTGCAAATGACAGCTTGTAAGAATCACTCATATAACCTGCTTGCCTTGTGTCAAAGAAATTGCAATAAAATTGTATATTATTCCATGAATCTTTCCATCTTTAATACAGTTATAGAAAAATGACACTGATCATTACAGCATTTTATTATATGAGAGTCCATTGGACTATTGACCTTTCCTGGTTTTAACAGCACTATTACAACTGGTTTGTTATTGTACTTTTTAAAGGTATTTTACATCTTTCTAACAATGGTACCCAGAAAATACTTGGCATGTTTTTGCTATAGGTTGATGGCACAAACTACTCTAGTGTGTTCATCACAGTGATCTGATACTGCATATTCTTTTCACTTCCTAAAAATTGCATTATTGAAAGATTAAACTTCTTTATATATGGTGGTGCTGGAATTGAAGCTATATAACTATTTTAGAATTAATTAGTATGGAGTGCTCGTGCATGCGTTAGGCGACTGCTTTAACAGCAAAAATCTGCTTACACCAAGCTGCTGATTGTTTGTCTTTGACAGAATGAAATGGGCTGAGTTTCAGTTGAGCTGGCAATAAAAACTAAAATCAAAAGAAGCATTAAAAATAACACTGGTGTTGTCCATTGACTGTCCTCGTTCCGCAGATGTGTGTGTGGGTGTGTGTGTTTTGTCTTTACTATCATCCCCGATCTGCTCTTCTACTGCAAATGTTTGTGGTGCCAAGGAAACCACTGGCACAGAATTCCAAAGAGAAAGACTGCTGATTTTTCAGTATTTAAAAATCTACTTAATTTGAATATGGAGTCTGCATTCATTATTTAGATTTCTTGTGGCCCAGGCCCAGAAGGTGGGGGGACACAAATGATGGCACTGTGGATGAAAGGAACTGCTGTAAATTTTCTGTGAGCCAGCCAGGTGGCGTCCTCAAAATGCAGGGAGTGCTGAGGGGGGCCGAGTAGAGGCTGCAGCCCAGTCAGTGACAGACACATGACACATGAGAAGTGTGGGGCTTTTCTTTTTCAATGCTGCCAATCTACATGTGCTGTTTACTTAGTAGGGATGAGCTGGGCACACAGAGGTGTAGTCTTGCTCCTCAGCGTGTGGAACCCCAGTGCTCCAACCACCAGATGGCAGCTTATTTAGGAAATTTAATCCATTTGTCCATTTAACACATTCAACTTTCAGCTGGGTGGTTAAAGTTCAATTTTGCATGCAGGGGGATTCAAATGGGGCTGCAGGACCCTCACACACAGACCTCCACTTACAATCACACTACAATAACACAGCTGACTGGAGGTCTGATGTCACAATCTAACAGCAAGATCCCAGAATGAAAGGCCCAGACAGGAATGGGGATGGACAGTAAGTGACCCTTCGTTGCAGAAAGAATTATGTAAAACTATTAATTCAGCTTAATTCCGTGTGTCATATCTTTAGGGGTTTTATCTAAACACTTTAAATATGGGATGAGGTTTATCAATGAATTTCCAAGTTTTTTATATAAAAAGAAATAAGTGGATTTCAGATAATATGGATGTGGACTGTGGTAAGTGAAAATACAGTAATTTCCCAGTGAAAGCCACACCAGGCTTCTCACCACCTCCGTGCCAGCATGTGTAAATTTTATTGATAGATACACCGACAGCGATATACTACACCGCTTAGACTTGCGTTTCAGGTTAATTGGTCACTTTAAATTGCCTGTCGTGCGTGACTGTGCTTGTGAACTGGCATCCGAGCAGTTTCATAGCGTAGTGCCCTGTTTTACCGGGACAGGCTCCGGGTCGGCGCGGAGGATTAACATATAATTTTAACTACAGTTAACCTTAACTATTGGTAGCTTTAACTAACCTGTAATTAACATTAACTAAAGTATAGGTGGCGGTATTTAACACGGCTGAACAGCTTCAATGTATGAATACATTATCGTCCCCGGATTCGCTTTATGTGAAGTTTATAATAAACACAAAATGCAAATAAGTTGAACTGTTATGGCATAAATGCCTCTGAACTAGTCAGTAATTTTGCAAAATGTTGGTTACATTGACACTAATTTCACTAAGCACTACCGTAGTTCAATAAAGCTTTTGCTTAACAACGCAGATCCTCGCCACAGTCGCCGGCTCGAGTGCTGTCGTCATGTGACCTCAGCGTCATTCGGTTCTGCGAGGTCACGTGGCGCAGGGCAGCGGCGCGCAGAAGGGGCGGAGCTTGGTGTCGCTTCATTGTGCGTTACGCGTCGGCCGGCCTTGCCGTGCGAAGCAAACATGACCAAATTGCACCTTTTAAACCAGTATGTAACGGAGCGCCTCATGGAGGCCGTGCGTGAAATCTTAGATGTGGTGGGAGACATGATGTCAGAATACCAGGAGGAGACGGCGCGAGCCCAGCGCGAGAACGAGAACCTCCGCCGCAGGCTGCGGGAGGTCGTGTTCGTGGCCGAGGCACCGTGGACGGGTGAGTGTCCGTTCGGTTACCTGTCCTTTTTCCAGATCCCACAGTGTGTTGGAGCTGCAAACCATGACTACATGTGTAAAGGATCACATGCTCTGCTGGGCTCGGTGACTTTCTGCTTAATTCACTGCTTGTTGGAATCATAAAAATAGCGAGAGAAAAAACTTTGCTGTTTCCCAAAAAGGTGCGCAATCCCGTGATCCTCATACTGATTACACTCAACCACAGTGAAGTTCACCTTTAACACCCTAACCTACCAGCACCAGTGAAATACCTCCTGATCATGCAGTCATTTCTTTAAATTAGATGATATTGCACACGTACACAGACTCAGACTAACACATGGCACAATTGTATGTCAATAATCCACCTTTTGAAGTCCTCTGCAGCATGACTCACCTGTGTGCCCTCAACTGTGTCCTACAGAGTCCGAAGAGCCGCCTGCCAATCTCCCTGTCCGTCCCACACAGGAGGTTGCTGGGACAAACTGGGACTCCCGACAGAGAGAGCAAACAGAGACCTCACCTGGTGATGGGAAACAGGAACCTCTTAATGAGCCGATTACGCTGGAGGGGCCCCCTGCAGAGCAAGACGCTCAAACACCAGGACTAAAAAAGCTGGCACTGGAAATAGCCTTGTCTGTCGTGTCACCTTCCGCAAGCGTCAGTGCTGAACTGAGTGCTGTGCACTTGGCTGACAGCATGGTCTCTGGGTCACAGTCAACTTCCACTGCAGAGCCAGTCAAAACAGAACCTACGGATGCAGACTTAACATCAGATCGGCTCTCTCAACCACCGCACACAAGCAAGGAACCACGTCATGACACTACTCATGCTTCCTGTGGTGCAAGCTCCAGTGCTGCCTGTGAGACCAGTGGCACAGAGGTCAAGAACGCAGAACACTGTAGAGCACGGGAGCTGGACAAGGCATGTGGTGATGGCTGCTTCCTGACCTGCATGCGGGAAAAGCAGCACTGCTGCCTCCACTGTGGAAAGTTCTTCAGTCAGCGCTTTAACCTGAAGACTCACCTGCAGATCCATTCTGGAAAGAGACCCTACAGCTGCAGCTGGTGCAGTAAGTCCTTCACTCAGTCAGCAGATCTGCGGCGACACCAGAGGATCCATACTGGGGAGAAACCGCATCGCTGCACCTGGTGCCAGAAAAGCTTCACTCAGGTGGGAAACCTCAAGAGGCACCTGCGCATTCACACAGGCGAGAGGCCCTACTGCTGCACCTTGTGTGGGAAGTCCTTCAATGATGGCGACACTCTGAAGAAACACCAGCGAATCCACACAGGAGAGAGACCGTACTGCTGCCCACACTGCTCCAAGACGTTCACAGCGGCCAGCAGCCTGCAGAATCACCTGCGCCACCACACACGAGTGGGCAGGCAGCCCCTGTGAGAGACCAAATTTCCCTACGAGGAGGCACTTGACTTGTCTGCTTCTCTGCGCACTTCTACAATGATTTGATTGGAGTAATAATACTGCAACTGAAATAATTTGTAATACACAAATGTTATGTCATCTAGGTTGATAAGCATAAGTGGCACCCCCTTGTTACACCATAGAAAGGTGGTACTTTATTTAATCTATTACGTGGACACTGAACAGTGATAGGTGGATAGAAACTATTGATTTGAAGGAAACTGCATAGAGCAACAGCAGCACATACAATAGAGGAAATAACAGGAATAACACTGCAAAAACGGGCAGTGGCTGTACAGAAGCAGAAAGGTAAGAGTGTAGTGCTGGCAATTCAGAAAACTGCACAAAATGCAGTGGTGTGTTGAACAGTTGCACACGTTATGGCACAGCAATGTTCAGGTGTCTGTTTCTCTGGTTAATGGAAAAGTGTAGTGGCTGCCGTATCACTTCTGCCCACCCAAGGTAGTCCTGGGTCTCAGCCAGGAGGGCTGCCACCATTTGGTGTCCTGAGCCAGGAGTCTGTTGGCACCAGGACTGGCTGTGATTGCCCCAAATGAGAGCTTTTGCAAATGAAGGTGACACCTGTCATGTGTCACCTCCTGATGTTTCTTTTCAAACTTCTGGGATAAAATGAAGCCAGACTGTTGTCATAAACCACTGAAGTACTTTCTGCGCTACTTATACAGTTGTCCAGAATTGTTCACAAATAAAAACATTTTCAGTGGTCATCATACAGCCAAGGAAATGGTGACAAAGTGCTAAAGAGCTGCAATACAAATGAGCTGACAAATATGCTCCTGAAAGAGGGTGAGGTTGTTCACCTACGTTATTCTGCTGATTCCCAAATGAAAAAAGTTAATTTCTAAACGCAAATTCAAGTAGTCCTTGTTAATTCTTAAGGTCTTCCCCAGCGGACATAACCGCATTACTGCAACAATATACTATCAGAATATCCTCAAATAGAATATACGTTTAAAAGGGCACTTGGAGCTCGAGGCACAACCACTCCGATACATCTTTACCGTAAAACCTGTAGTCGGGGATCCCCTTGCATTTGTACAGCGTTGGCTTTCACTCACAGCTATACAGTTACTACCCCATTATTTTCGAAAGTGCAACAGATGACAGTGACAAAACTAGAAATAATTTTAGCACCACAACACAGCGATGAAAGACAGTAATGTTGTACTCAGCTGGTCGTCTGTTCGAACAACAAGGTGTCACCCTGAGCTGCACAGGTGCAATACACAGCTGCATAAATGGGCGAAATACTGGTTTGTCGCTCTGGAGTAAACAGTTAGCAAAACAGTCATTGGTAATAACGGCTCGAATACAGAATAATGTCGCCGATTTTCCGTCCTTTACGGCAATCGGCAGTCGCTAGGGCCAGTCTGGCGGCCACGCGAGCAAATAACGGCGGCGCGCGCGAGCAAGCGCTCCTTTCCCCAGCCGCTGAAATAATGGCGAAGCTGCAGGTTTTGAAAGAATATATGATGGAGCGGCTTATGGTGACCGTGCGGGACATCCTGGAAGTAGTGGGGGCCACGGTCATGGAGTATCGAGAGGAAGCTGCCCGAACGCACCGCGAGAACGAGCTCTTGAGACGGAGGCTCGGGGAAGCCGGACTGTGGGAACCCGGTCTCGGCTTGTCGGGCAGTCCCGGTGAGTGCAGTGCGCGGCTTTCGTAAACGGAATGAAACCTGCCGTTTTGTTCCCGTTTCCACAGTGACTTCGCCGTTAGCCATTAACCGCTAGCAGTTTAGCATCCATTGAGGCAAGCGGCCGCACGGCTTCGTACGAGGGGTCAGCTAGCGCCCCTGCAACGGGAAACACGTGACACCGTGTTGTTTTTATGTGGTATATGGATGTTTACAGGGAGCCTGGTCACATACCGGTGGCCCCGCGTCCATATTTACACGATGTCAGATGAATCACTCTGTGGCCTCTGGTTTGGTTAGTTTTGAGGGATCACGAGCACTCTGTGCAGCCATGAACGTTTTGAAGCCGCCGAAATTTAATGTCAGTGATGAAAGTTGACATGTATATGGACACCATGTTGTCCGAGTTCTCTAAAAGTCCCTTCATTCACTGACGTTTCATTTCTCCACACATGTACACTGCTCCTACTCTGATCTGTGAAGTGTTACACCCCTGTGTACAACATTGCTCTGGCATCACCTGTGTTTCCTCTTTTTGCACAGACACCGAACAGTCCGATGCCCCTCACATCCCTGGGGCTGGATCCTGCACCAGGCTGGATTGTGACTCCCTGCAGGAAGAGGACCCTGAGGACACAACTGCCAATGGAGAACGAGAATTGTGTGACCTGGTTGAGCCTGAGTCAGACATGGGACACGGAGAGATGACCTCTGGTGGCCTTAAAACTGACCATAATATAGGTGCTGTTGAGCTCTCAGATCTTTTCAAGATAAAGGTTGTAAGTCCCACAAAAGCAGAGCCACGACCCTTCCTAGAGTCGGACCTGATAAAAACAGAGCCGAGCCAAACAAACTGTGGTGGGGTGGATGAGCCAGGTGGAGTGAAATGTGACGAAGAAGCGAACATCAGTGAGCGTGCAGGCAACTCTGTGTCTTGGCCTGAAGTCCCAGCGTCTCAGGGGGGTGTAAGACCAGTCAGGGGGATAAGGTCACACTCATGTCCGCAGTGTGGAAAGATGTTCAGTCATGTGTCGCGCCTCAAGATACATGTACGCATTCACACAGGAGAGAAACCATACAGCTGCACCCAGTGTGGAAAGTGCTTTAACAATGATGGCACACTCAAAAACCATCAGAGGGTTCACACACAAGTGCGACTGTTCAGCTGCAGCCAGTGCGGCATGAGTTTTAAGGACGCGTACACATGTAAAAAACACCAGCGAGTGCATGTGGGACGCCGATTGTACTGCTGCTCCCTGTGTGCAGAGCAGTTCCATGATGCACAGAGCCTGCAGCATCACACCCGGACTCATACCCACAAGAGGCTGTATTCTTGCACCGTGTGTGCAAAGCAGTTTGCCGATTTAGGCAGACTGACGGGGCACTTCAGGAGTCATGCAAGAGAGAACATATACAACATGGCATCCTGAAATTTGATTAATAATCGTAGCAGTAATAAGCATGAGCTTGATCATCCTGCATAGCAGATGTCAGGGATTAGTGTGTTATTCTTGTTTCTCCAATGTGCTGCATCTGAACGTAGCTGTTTATTCTTAAACAGACTTTTTTATCCCTGGGAAGAAGATCTTGCTGCAAAAGAAAACTGTAAGGGAATCGAGGCAGATGATGTTATGTTTAATGTCCATACTGCCATTTTTAACCATTTAAGTTCACTTAATCATTTAAGTTCAAAACACATGTCCTGTATTTACATAACTGAATATGTTAACTGTTTTTTTTTTAATTGCTGGTGTTAGGAGCTTAAGGTCAGAATAGCCACCCCGTTTGCCAAATTGAGGGTATCAAATGGACAATGACAATACTTTGTGATTCATGTGATATGGACGTTTTGGATTTGCAAAGCTGAACTTTTATTTGCCAAAATTATGTTTTCAGAAAAGCGCAGCAGGAGTTTGGCAGCTGATGCTACAAACGGACAGTTCACTGCTGAACAATGTTTACTGAATAGATCCAAAAACTGAGTGGTTTGTAGACTGGATAAACATGCACATAAAAGGATTGATGATAAAAGGTCTAAAAAACCTCCCTGTCAAATCAGCTGAGGAAAGGTGTGTCTCACTGATCGTGGAGCCATGTGGTATATAACATTGCATTTTCAGCATTTTTGAAAACAGTGAGTGGTCACTAAGAAAAAATACTTGATTCAGATAATTTTGGTAATTGAAACAGTCTTTTTTCTGAATCAAAACTGGCAGCTACTAATAATAAATAATCAGTGCAGCAGAATCCAGGACAATAAATTTAAACTGTCAGTGTTTTACAGAATGCTGATTCCTAAATTATTCCATACCACCAGGTTGGTTTGAAAAGATGGGATTTTCCTTCTTTTTAATTATTTTTTCTTTCAGCCTTGTTATCCAGTGGACAATTCTATTTTGGCTTCACTACACTACAATCTGTGAATATCTGTTAACAGGCAAAAATAAACTAATTTCCTTTGCATTCCCTTGTGCTGTGGTTTCCAATTGAATGAAATGTGATTTGAGGCTCCTTTAATTTGCCTGAAATAACAAACAAACCACATGGCTTTGAATGTATAAAATTATTTTGGTATTGAACACCATTTCTTTGGTTTTGCTTAAAATAACTTAAATCAAACATTAATAGTCTAAGTAATTAATATAAAATTGAAATTAAGCATTTTAATTTTTGTGAACTAGTACTTGTTTAAAGGCTTACATTTTTCATTATTTAATCAGCTATTTTTTGTATAGTATATCAAAGTACAGTACTGTGCAAAAGTCTTAGGCACCTGTGGGAAAAATGCTATAAAGCGAGGATGGTTCCAAAAATAATCCCACGAATACTTATTACTCAATAAACCTTCTAAAAAGTGCAGTAGACAAAAAAACCTCAATCAAATCAATATTTGGTGTAACCACCCTTTGCCTTTAAAACAGCATCAATTCTCTTATGCAAACTTGCATGCAGTTTAAGGTAGAGGTTGGTAGGTTCTTCCAAACATTTTGAGGAACTGGCCACAGTTCTTCTGCAGACTTTGACTGTCTCTGCATGTCCTCCCAGACTGACTTGATCATGTTGAGATCAGGGCTCTGTGGGCACCATGTCACCTGTTGCAGGATTCCTTCTTTTTGCTGAAGATAGTTCTGTATGACTGAGATTGGGTGTTTGAGGTCATTCTCAGGCTGCAGAATGAATTTAGGACCAACCAGAATCCTCCCTGATGGTAGATAAGAATCTACCTGTACTTCTCAACAGACATTGAAGTTGCATGCCTAAGACTTTTGCACAGTAATGTATATGTAGCTGTTTGTATAAGGGTCATGGCCCCAAGTTCTCCTGTCACCAATGGGACTACCTTGGTTTTCTCAGCTTGCATTCTCTTCAGTTCTAGGTAGATGTTGTTTGAAGAAGTAAGGGTAACACTGATGTCTTCATACTAATTCATTCTTTGTGGAGTCTTGGCAACCTGGCAGTGAGGGCTGCAGGGATACCAGCCAGTCTAAGGGAAAAAGTGCCCTGGAGTACTGAGGTGCTGAAACTGGCACTTATGTAAAACCTCAGCTATAGTAGTGACTTTTTCATTCCATATTTGTCTCTGACAGTTAAAGGCATTTTAGACTCTAATCTAAATCTGTCTTCATGTTTCTAAAGCAATTTGTAATCTATCCTTTCGAACATTAGAGGGCAGTGTGTCTACGTGGAAAAAACACATTTTAAGTGTCCTTTAATGCTAGTTTTACTGCCTTGGATTTTTAAAGTGCATTCTCTATACAGAATATGACTATAACACTAAACCTTAATAAAAATTTTTAACAGAATACTAATTAGAAAGATTTTCTGAGCAGAATCTATTAATTGTCAGACTCCATTGATGAACACGCACCAAACGTTTATTGTAAGAGGCATTCAGGGCAAACCTGCATGTAGGAGGTTGAATGGAGCCAAGTGACTCTTCAGCACATGGCTTTCAGGCCTTGAACAGAGCACAATGGGTTGTTGTGCTGCAGAAGGCTTTTTAAAGTCATTTCTGAAAGACTTATTTTCCCCACCTTTGAAACAACCCTTTTTGATATTCTGTTTTCTCAAAAACCCAATGGTGAGTGCCAGCACATTATTGTGTAAGATGTGTTCAGGGGTTTGCTGTGGGTACATTGGCAGCCCTGCCGTGCTCATGCAGCTGCAGCGTAAAGGCAAGAAATTATGCGGAGAAACTCACTTCAAACTGCATTCCAAATATATTTCATAAGTTCCACAATAGCATTCCAAGTGTGTTTGATATGTTTCATAAACAACAGTTAGAAATATAAACTTCACTGTCAGCAAGAAATGAAATGCAATTAATAATGACAATCAGACATTTGTAAGTCATACATGCAGCCAAGCCCTGTGGTTGGCACTGTACAAGAACAAGCTCCCTGTAATACAGGAATGGCCCCTCATACAACTCAATAACTACACCCACTTTATTCATAAACTAAGCTGTAATTATATTCTGTTGCTGGACTTCAGCCATTGTCAAGTGGAATCTCTCTGTGCCTTTAAAGAGGACCATAAAGTACAAGTGCAGCAGCACAGCAATTAAAATACTGACCAGAACATTGCAAAAACACTGAAAATACGAAGAGCGGCAGAACAAGAAACGGACGGGGCTGTTCTTTTATACTCACAGCTATTTTTTCATATTTAACACACAAATGTTCACATGGAAGAACTGGTTTTTATCATTTTGATCAGTAATGAAATATCATTAATGTGCAGCATTTAAGGCCTGTTTATTCACTGTGGTCTCTGGAAGCATCGCTGAACAGTCACTTGGAAAAAAGGAAAGGAATCACTAGTTAGTACTACTAATACTGTAAGCAGCAAAACAGACTGAAGAGTGCAAAGTAAAAAAATAAACATTGCATTAGTTTGGGGACTTTAGTAAGAAATACATATGAAATGTGGTAATGGAGGAAAGAAAAGCCATATTTTGACCATTTGTTTGCCTGAAGATTACTAGGTCATAAATTTAAAATTTATCCACCTTGTGTGTGGATAAAATGATGAAAAGTGGTACATGCTTGTAAACTATTAAGTAGTGCATTTTAATCTGTAGTACTATTAAAAAATGCACAGCACAACAGTGTAGCTCTAAAGATGTTAATTATTACTAATGTTTGCTTTCTGGTGTTCTGGGATTGCACATCAAAACTCTGTTCATGCTATGCAATTAATAAATCCAGGGAAAGGTTACGAAAACCTTTGCAAAACAGTACTGTTCATGTTTTCCTTCATCATTAAAAGTTCTGTCAAGTTGCCATTTTGAAAATCTTTTGGGGGAATCCTTTCTGACTCTGTTACAGTTCCTGAATGTCTAGACCAGCAATTGCGATGTGAGCCAATGTATTCCATTTGACCGTTGTACATTATGGATGCAGCACCCAGTGTCCCTCAGTCGTGAAATGTGGATCCTGGGAGCTTGTTGGTCAGTGTGTGCCATCGCTCCAGCCGGCTACCTTTGTTTTTCAGGCAGTCCAGCCAGTGGCGGAGTGGCTCCCCCTGCGAGTGGCAGCCCAGAGACACACCGCCTGCCACACAGGACAAACACTGTGTGTGTTTCCAACACAAAGTCGGTACAAAGTCCGTTTGAAACCTGGTTTGCAGTGTTTCTGTTTCTTGATTACCATTAATTCTGTTCAGTAATGAGGAAATCATTTCTTTCAGTATCAGTCAGTTGGCAGCTAATCCAGCAGCAATTACACACTTAACCCTCATTTGGCTCATAAGAGGGCCCTGAATAATGGGTGTTTTCTGAGCATGAGTCTGGAGGCAGTGTTGATTATCAAAAGCAGATTCAGTGCTTTTACACCTTTGGATGCCATGAAAAACGTGGTAAATGGTCTTACCTATGAAGTCGTTGGATTTGCCCAGGTCATAGTCCCACACAGTGACCTCCAAGGTCTTCTCAGTCAACTCTGGCAGGGAGATCTCATAGAAGAACTCCTGGGTGGGGAGGATCATGGGAGGAAGGGTGTGAGATGGACTGGGTCACATCAGCATGTGAGATGTTCATTTACTGACTGAATAGCTCCATAAAAGTACACTTGGGGAAACTGACTCAGTCATTATGCCTCCAAGTGTGGCCACTTCAGAGCCAAAGTGCTGCCTTGCAACTGTACAGGCATATGGCATTGGGGACCTGGATGTGGTACCGCTTTGCTCACACCATGTACCTCATTGTATTCCGGGTTCAGGGTCTTCTTCATGATAGCTGTCTTGTGTTTGGACTTTTTGTGCATGTCTGGCTTCAGGTAACTGGGTAGCAGAGTGGAAGAAATAAAGAGAGGGGGTTATCCCATTTCTGTGGACTTTGTAACACACAGACATATTTATTCCTACATTATGGGGGTGTTTTCACTGAGTTCCATGAAATTTTGATTTTCTTTTGGAGAATGATAAACAGTGAGAGCAAACACACGCAATGCATGCTCAGCCATGCACCCAGTACACATTCATATTTGGCCCACATCTGTGCATGAGGAGAGAATGAAATGCTGACAGCGTGATGGCAAAAGGCAACCACAGTTACAGGACTTAAGGACCAGAGGCAGCATAAGGTACATACATGCATACACTTAACAACCATTTTTATTTTGGTTTATTTAGTAGCTTTTTAGTCATTCTTTTTCAAATCCAGTTTTTGGCTCTGTAAGTTATGCATTTGGATTTTGGAAAGTGTGAAGTGGTCTTGTTTCTGGTGAAAGTGACCTTCACTCCTGACTATGTGGCTGCAGTTTTAGCCCTGTCCCCTTACATCTTCACGTAGGGGTCTGAGAACCCGTTGACGTCCATAGCGGCCAGGTGGGCACACCGCATGATCCCCACGTACAGTCCATAGCGGCACTCTTGGGCCTCTTCTCTTGCCTCAGCTTTGTCTCTTGCTAGTGGGAACTGGAACTGCAAGGCAAGTAGCAGACGACCGCGCTCCTCCAGTGTCCTCTGCTGCTCACTCTCCCACTGAGACCAGGGACAGAATGAGAGATAAAGAGGAAGACAGCAGCAAAAGGAGTGCAGGGGAGACACTGACCCCATGTTTTGGTAAGGAACTACATCACTAATATATAAATATGTAAAACTGCTGTTTTTAAGCAGGATATGACAACTTAATGTGACATAGAGCTCAAGGGTCAACACAGAGTTCACACACACACACACACACACACACACACACACACACACACACACACACACACACACACACACACTTAAATGAAATCCTCAGAGCTGTTAACATGGAAGGGCCATGAAGAGGCAGCTCTAGAGAGCATTGAAAAAGTTCACTGCCACGTGAATTGCTGAAGGGTAATGAGCAGTGTGGATCGAAGGACTGCCTGTTGCCTGGGCAGCTGCAAACATGTGGCCTTTTAGGAATGCACACAGGAAGGTGGACTGGAAATATCCAGCGCTGTCTTGTGATGCCTGACACCACTACTGGGCCCTGTCGAGGTCAGAAACAGGCAAAGCCACTTAGTCCAATCCTCAGGAGCGCAGCGTGTTCTCTGAGAACCTACAAGTTACACAGTTTCTTTTTCCTTTTTACTATTTTTTACATCCACCTTGCATCTTCTTTTGCCCTTTTTATTCTTTGAATATCTTCCTCTGCTCTGTGCTCAGACTGCAGTACAGCCTCAAAAAGACAAAAAAAATCGATAATATAATCCTCTGCCTTTCTGTGTTTGCTGTGTCCATAGTGCTCGTGCTGCCCCTCACTGTGCCCCCCACTTCCACCTCAACACGAGCCAAAAATCAGGGCTCCATTAATAGTAATCCTGCCTCTCCATGCATTCTGGCCTTTCATCTCCAGTGATACACACCTGGTTGCCTGCGATGCTGCTTCCGCTGCATGCATCCATGTTGGCATGTTGTCCCTGGAATTCACCGGAAACACACTGTGTGTTTAGTACTATGTCAGCATTACACTCTTTGTCCTTTGGCCCCATCTCCTTTCCTGGTTTCAACATCTAAAGGAGTGAAATGAATTTGCTGCGGAGTCTGCCCTGTCACCTTGTGGCACATAAAGATGTGACTCATTCAGTGTTGACAACCCCTGTTTGCGTTCTGGATGCCTTGCTCAGTGCATCACTTGAGTGTCATGCATGGCTGGCTGTGAGTTGCCCCAGAGAAGGGAACCCACTCAGCCGGTGAATGACCCTGTTGAAAATGCAACTAATCCTGTCATTCAGCAGCTGGGCTGTTGGGGGGACTGCGAGGTGGAGGCAGGTAGAGACAGAGTGGGCTAGGAGGAAGCAGGGTCAGAACAGAGATCCCAAAAGAGGAGGCACATAGACACTGGTGTGGTGAGATGGATATTGAGTCAGAGCAGGGGAGATGGTAGCAGTTGGAGGAAGTCATGAGAAGAAAGGGTGTAGAGTTGGTGGGCCTAACAGAGGTCATGAGGGCTTACCTCCCGAAGATAGCAGGAGATTCCCCGGAGCGCTGCGCTCATGGTGGTGGGGGAAGAGAGCTGAATGAGGAAGAAGAGAAGGACATCAAGAGGGAGACAGTAGACAGAGCTCAAGTGCGTCTATAAAACTGTGCAGGCTGAAGGCTACATGTTGGAGAGCAGCATTTGGAGGAACACTGACATGTAAAAAATCAGCTGGAGGACACAGAGACAGGAGCATCAAGTGATGACTTTAATGCTGTTGTGCAGTATGGGTGTGTCAGCTTCCTCGCACACTCAGACTACACTCATCAGCCAGCAGTCTCCTCAGTCAAGGCTAAGGTGGGAAGATCGCACCCCTTTTGCCATCTCTTCTCACCGGAGGAGGGTGCTCCAAGCAGACGTTGTAGTGCTTAGCCTGGTCTGGCTTCACCCGTCGCAGTGCAACTCGAGCCTCTCCAATCAGTTCATTATGGGTCAGGCGGTCCTCATCACAAACCGATATCCTGACAGACACAGAAAGAAAGGACGAGGGAGAGGTGGGGATGGAGCTCCACTTTCTCTGGAAATGTGCTTTTTAACTGCAGTGAGAAAGATTACTGAAAATAGCTAATGCTTGGGCAAAATTCCCTTCTGTGTCAGACTCTAACAAAAATCTAATCCTGCCAGCAATTGCTGAGTGCGACTAAATGTATTGATGAGTCTCATAAATACACAGAAAACAGAATTTATCACCAAATAAAACATTGAATTCTATTCTTGTTCTATTTTCTCATTCTATTTTTTAACAAAAGCATATTATATTGTATATACAAAAAAATTGCACACATGAGAAATTGCCTGCCATGCCAATATAATCTATTAAAATCTTAATCTGAAGAAAAGAGGAAATAATCAACTAATTTTACCGAATATTATTATCTGTTACTTACAAAACAATGTGAAATGGGCAGCACGTGAGACAAATGTATTGCTTGCAATAAACAGCAGGAAAGCATACTGTGATGTGTAGAATGAAAAGGATTACTTCCAAAACCTATTTTGCTGCAGCATGAATGTGAAATGCTTCCATAATTTGTGCGATTGAAGAGTGCTTGGGCACAACATGACATTTATGCTAGATCTTTACCTCTAAATATATTTGTATACTGTCCAAGTGACCGTTCAGATCACATGCTGTGGACAGGCAGCTGATTTGACACTCTCTTGCAGGGACATTCAAGGACCCCAGTGATACAGAAGAGGAACTTCCCCATCCCCCCAATCCTCCACAGAAGTGAGTTAACCATTGTCTTAAACATCTTTCCAGCTGATGAAAAAAGCTAAATGACACATTAGCTTGCTTGGGATGAGATTTAGACAAAACAAAAATGAAAAAAGTCACAAATAACCAAAGGCAAACGCTTGGATGATGTCATACATAAGCAGGTGAATGAGCAAACATATGTAACAGCCATCACGTCAGGTGCAGCCAGGCGTGGGTGCAAATAAATGCCACTTGACCTTTAGGGAACAGAATAAAGAGCTTGAGGCCCCCTGTCAGCATAAGGCCAACACAACACCACTGATGCTTGATGTAAACAAAAAGATAGGCAAAACATGCAGAAGGGCTCTGAGAGTCCAGGTACAAATCTCACAATAGAACAATAAACGTGTAAAACTGCACTTGAAAGTGTTAAGAGGAACCCCATTCGGAGTCCACAAGCAGGCAGACTATGTCTCTGGAGCCATTAAGGACAGGGGAAACAGGCAAATTGGCACTGGTCACCTGCCGCTCACAGGCACTGATGATGAAAATGTGCAAAACAAAGGACATCCTTGAGCTGTTGCCCCGGGATACAATTCATTAGTATTTTAGGCACAGCTGCGTTTTTCCTGGTTTTGGCTTGTCAGTCGAAGTACACTGACAGTCCATTCCCCTTAGGCAGGGAGACCCAAGCAGGGCCAGGGGGGTGCCTGGCAGGAGAAGGGAGTGTCACAAAAACCTTTGTTCCACACTAAGTGACAGGCGAGTGCTCAGGTGTGTAATCTCCTGGCCAGTGGACGAGTCCCAGCAGGATGCACTGTGGTCAAACAGCTCCTTTTGAGTGCTAACGTGCTAGAATGAAGGCCGGTGATGCCGAGGATTTGGGAGAGTCAGACATCACACTCTAACACAAACACACATGCAACACACAGAGCCGCACAGGTGCAGAAAAGTTCAACCCCAAGTGCAGCATTTTACTTCACTAACAAGATGTTCCCCAGAGAGGAATATCTCTTGGGGCTGTCTTATTTCTTACACAACACTATGTTATAATGAAAAGTAAGCACATTTGGTTTATGTTTCCCCCTATTTCCCCAGCAGTCCCAACCTGAGAGTCCTTCTGTGCATGTCATCCTCGGTGATGCCACAGTAGGTGAGTGTCTCATTCCACACTGGGTTGAGGCAGTTGCGCACAGTGCGGGTCTTCAGCTTGTTTGCCTGTAAGAGAGTGGGGGTAGCAGGTCCTCTCAGCACTGCACAGCACCACACCACCTGGGCCCATCCTCCTGTCCAGTAATAGTACTGTATTAACCTTGCATGCGCCAGGGAGAAGGTGCAGCTTCACATAGGGGTCTGCCAGGCCATTGAAGTCCATTGACTTCAGACCCTAGTAGAGGAGAACAAACATTGTGAGCATCATGTGTTTCACAGATGGCCACTAAAGGATCCTACACAGAGCAAAGGTCTGGGAGGTTTGCTGGTCAAAAGTTGAATACCTGGAAAAGAGATGAGTAAGGATGTGACGGGCAGGAAAGCACTTCTACTTGAGACTTGAGAGTCTCTGCCTGTTGAATGTATTTGCAAACTGATCTTGAGAAATCATTGGAAAATTAAGAGGATAGATGAGGAAGTAGTATATTTAAGAGCTTTAGTTACATCCTTGCAGATGTATTCCTTAACTGTAGCTTTTTTCTCCTTTCGTCTGTGAGACATTTATCTCAATGGGTCAGAAGAGGTTTGATTCCAGAACATGTGGACACCCACTTGTACTTGGACCCCTGAATGTTTTTTTGTTTTCCTCTCCTCAGCTATTGAAACTTTGTTCAGCACTCTGTGCTACTCTGGTGAGAGAAAAGAAAACCATAAAAACAAATTGATGTGAATTGAACCCAAACCTAACGAAAGACCAAAGTGATAATGCTGATGAAATAAAGCTGTTCACATGAAGCTGCAGATTCTCACGCTTATTAGGGTTTTGCCAGTGCCTCCCCATGGAGCCTACATGAGCCCATAGTGTCTCAAATATATCTTTATGGTGCTGTGCCCACTTCACTGCGCAGATTAGTGCATGTTTCACTGCTGTTTGAGAAGATTTCATTGTGAGCACTGTCAGGTACCATGAGACCCATCGCCATCTTACACCCAATCAGCAGAAGTCCAAATGGGTGCGTCAGGGAGTAGTGGTACAGCTGTGAGGGCATTACTACAAAAGGGCTTGAGTACACAAAGCGTGAGTGGAAAACATCAACTCCAGGCCTTCTCAGACTCCTCAGCAACGGCATTGTTTGGGATCTGAAGGCAAGGTAGAGGAGGAGGTAATTTAGAGAACAAATGTGAATGGAACCTGTAAAAATGCAGCACCAGAGAGTGGCGTGCATATCCAGTGAGAGTGCAGTGGATCTGAGAGGGATGGTGATGTGGATAAGTACCTTAGCTTTGAAGACTGTGCAATGCAGGGAGCTTGTGCCTCTGTTGTAGAGTAGGCTGAACTCCAGTGTGCCCAGGGAAGCTGCAAAACAAAAGCAGCTGCAGTAAAAAACCAACAGTGTGGCATGCTCCACAACACAGGTCACAAGCATTATTTTCTGGGGGGAAGACCTAGTCCCTCATGCTTTGTTTTATTTTACTTCAGTGTCAGTCCAATGCAAGAACATCATGACAAACTGAAAACTGATTTATTGTAAAAATTAGATAAATTTGTATATTCTTTTATTTGGTGCTGCTGTATTCCTGTTTTATATGAAAATTTTCTTGTTATTCCAGCCCAGTGGAATCATATATTTGTTATCATGCATTTCTATGGTACTGTATTTTTACACTGAACACAGAGTGATAACATAGAGTCTCACTGCTGTCATCACTGTCGCAACTGTCAATGTCCTTCGACGTGGCCGCTAGTGACAGAGCTCCACCTTCCCCCGTGGCTCCTGGCATTAAAGGTGATGGAAGGTAGCTGTCCTCTGCTGCGGACACTCTCCCCATGGGACTAAGAACTGATGGGAAGCCAGTGGGGTTAGGTGAGAGGGGCTCAGAGGTAGAAGAGCTGGGAGATAGGCGCGGGAAGTAGGCAGAAATCTGTCTGATTGGCCGGATTGGACCAGGGCAGACGTCAATGGCCATGTGTTCCTGGATGGAGACGGTCAGTCGTCTTCCTTTACGCTCTGACAGAGAGCTGGCAATGAGAGAGGGACAGTGTAAATAAACCAGCTTGGACATCAAGGATGTTTGCTCGCAACAGAAAATATGGTACCGACTCACTGG
>UFQX01000064.1:0-182500 GCA_900497675.1 Arapaima gigas | reverse complement strand
GATGCATGGAAGTGGAAATGGCTAGTTGACCTGCCTGATAACATTTGCTGTTTTGCCAATATGCCAACTGACCGTGGAAATAGCTTTTGCTGTCAGCTACGGGAAATTAATTACCAGAGCTCTGTTGCTGAGAGGGACTGGGAATAGATGAAAGACAGATTTCTCAGACAGCAAGAGGTTGGGTGAAAATGAAGACATGGTACATTGTTAGATGGCCATCTTATTACACCTGATGTGCTGAGCTTAGGCTTGCAGGGTCTGAAGAGGAGTTATTGACCAACAGGGCCCATATTTAGCAGAATTCTTCAGGGACTGAACTTACAGTAGAAGCGGAGCTCAGGGACAGCGCCAATTAACCACAGAGAAAGGCATTAAGATAGCCCACGTGGGGCACACTGCTCTTAACTCGCTAATGCATAGAAAACTATCGGGAGTTATTACAACGCATTTACAGTCTGATCACACAGCACAGTGAACTGAGTGACACGTGACCACATTCAAGGGGCACCACCTGATGGTCAACTGTAACAGGTGGATGGGGAGAGTGCCTCACTGCAACATTCCTGCCATTCACACAATGGACAACACGATGCTCTCGGCTTTGTTTGTGTCCCATGTAAGAGTAGCATTGGGTACCAACTGTGCACCTGCCCAGCTGGTGTCCCCACGACTGTGCTCCCCATGTCACAGCACACCTGACTGACACTGAACACACAGAGCTACTCCTGACATCTACAGAGCTGCACACCCGCAACCAAAAGTGGTCAATTTCTATGGTCTCTCAAGGAATTCTCTTGCTGGTTGCTAAGCAACAAGGGGAGCTTCAAAATCATTGGTAATATGATTGAGTTGGGGGGTTATAAAAGAATGAAGTCATTATCTATACAGAGGAAAAAATGTATTACACATAAAATTCCATAAATATGTCTGATTATGGGTATTGTGACTCTGCTCTCTGTGTTTTACATTAATCTCTGTTTGCTTGTAAGAATCAAATCATATTGGATAGGGTGACCTGATTTTATTACAACCCTTCACGAAATATTAATTAGAGTCTGAATTCCATTGGTCTTGTTTTTAGTTTTAAAGTTCATGCAACAAACCAGCAGTCCTTGCATAATCTATGACCCCTTATTTTGTATAATAACAAATTATGGTTATTATAATGGATTAAATCTGTTAAAATTTAACTAAAACAGACTAAAACTTTATATATGGAGCAATTATGTTCTATTGCAGGAGAAGTAAGTGGGTAGATCGCCAGGTTGTTGGTATGTTACTTTGAGTCCCCTAGATCTATTGCATTTCCACTTTGAGAAGTGAAAGAACAGGGTACAAAAACAGGGTAATGCGGGCTTCCTCTGCTCGACTATTTATAGCAATTCTGTTCTTATTCTTGATACTCTGATTGTACCGCAAATGAGGTTCAGAAAGTTTTCAACACTGCTTTGTATTTTATGCTTTGAATCACATGTGGACATTTGTGAATGTTACTAATGTAAAGTACCTTGGCCTGTTTTTACAGTGATTTGAAACCACCACGAAGTGGTTCTCGTGGACTCCTGTGACATTGGAGCGAAATGGCAATTTATGAGCTCAAACAGCTGGATCATCTAGACTAGGAGCACACATGTGCTACTGGTCCTGAAGGAGATGTTGTTGAGGGTGCAAAGTGGGTATTTGTGTTCCAGGTGATTTCAACACAGCGGTCACAGGTGATTTGTGTTTCAGCAAATAGTCATAAACATCTGCATAAACAAGTAGAAAATAGACACACACAGATGTAGGTGCAAATTGTTTATTTTACTGTAGGTCTGTATTTAACAGAGTAAATGTGGAGAAAGTCCATCTCCAGCTTCTTCTCTAATCCATTACACGGTTCATTTCACGATCCGGGTCTCGTGCGGAGTCGCAGCTTCCACGTACCAAACTGTGTCGCCCCCGTCACCCCGTTTCACTGCATTTCACTCTGTCTCCAAGCTTCACCACGCTTGGGCTCTCTTTCCTTCTCGCGCTCCGTCTCCAAGGCAGCTGTGGTCCTATACCCTTTGTCCGTCCGGGATCATCTAGAACGCGGTAAAACGCGGTTTCAGTGCGAAGACAGAACATGTTTGCTATGAAAAAACTTGACGCAGCAGTAGGAAAAAGAGGCGCACACACACGCGCACACACACACACACCTTCGTGTGGTCCCCGCTCATTGCTTGCTCCTCCGCTCGGACCTCCGCAGCTTCTCCGCGATCTTGCGCTCATGCCCAGCGGGACAGGGCCGGTTGGTGTTGCAGCTCGCCTCGCGCTTCGTCCGGCCCTTACGACTCGCGCCACCTGAGAGGGCGAAGGCGACAGTGCTGTGAATACAGTGCACACGTACACGCACACTGCACACACACCGTTATCATCCGCAGGCTACCCGGCATTATGCGAGAGGCTACAAAACAAAGCCCGGTGTGAGCGAGTATTCGGTACTGTGTACTTGGTACTTAGAATGTGGTTGATGCTCAGATGGAGGTGGGCCTTGAGGACCGTGAAGGGGATGCCTTACCGCAGTAGCGCTCGGTTAAGTTGTAGTACTCGTACTGGTCGTAGTAGCGCTCTTCAAAAGTGCTCGGCTCCAGCTTCTCTACATTCACGAAGCTCATGGTGGCAGCGGCAGTGATGAGTGATGCGGAATGACTCTGTGTCCCAGCAGCTCCGATACTGTTGTTTTTTTGTGCAGCGCGTCTCACAACTCTTTTATAGCCTCATCCCAGCCCACAACCGCCCCCACTCACGCACAGACTCTTGGACTGTAAACAGTGAGTCAAAGTTGCATCAGCCGTGTGTGTGTGTGTGTGTGTGTGTGTGTGTGTGTGTGTGTCACATGGGCGGTACTGAGGCAGTACAAACAGTGCGGGTCTGTTTATTTTCCACCACACTTTTTCCTTTTCTTTCTTTCTTTTTTCGTTCTTTCTTTGTTAATCTGTTTTCTCTCTTTTCCCCTAATTTCTTTCACTATTTTATATTTCTTTCTTTCTTTCATACCTTTGTGTTCGGGCCTGTTGATCACAATGTGCAAGTAAATGTTTATCTGAACCTGAGCGATACTTAAAATAGTAAATGTGTGTGACGGCCAACTAAGTGCTCATTTCCCAATATTTACCAGTTGCTCCATTTTAAACTGGGAAACAAACTTTACTTAAATTAAAAACGAACACTGTGTGGCATGATGTGTACAGTCAGCAGAAATGATGGTTCAATATAAATACATTAATAAAATTTCTTAAGTTCATGTACAAACGGTGTTTTAGAAACATAGTCACTCTGACCATGACGAATCTGCCATTCGGGAACATTCCTCTTCGTCATAAGGTTAATAGCACGTTCTGAAATAGCACATATCTTTTATATTCGTGTTGGACTGTAGAAGTTTCCGGAAAACTGCAGCTGTTTCTTTTTAGTGACCTCACGGTTTAGGACTTCAAATGTGCTCCTTCAAGCAAAAAACAGGACAACTGGCACGTATTTCCCACCCACAGAGTAAACAGCGCACGGCGGAGTAAATTCACAGTAATTCACAGGATAAAATGAAGTAAGGTGGCGTGATCTGAAAATAAACTGAAGTGGACTGCGGTCCTATAAAATATGCTTAGGTTATTATAATTTTCGAGACAAGCACAGAATAAACTTTTTTGAGCAAACAGTAATTAACATTATGTTGTGTATTAAATCCATCCATATGATTCATCATTTCAGCAGTTGGAAGAATTAGACTGGTCGTGCATTTGGATGGGTTCTTGGTGTGACATTTATTTTGTGTTTTTTACTTTTTTTAGCCCACCCCTCCAACAGTTGCAGTCTTGAAAACAGAACACAGGGCAGAGAAAAGCCTGCAGGATAACAACAGTGAAATATATACGCTACATATGAATATACAGCATATAAAAAAGATTATCTGTACTGTATACAGACTTGGCTGTACACAAATTATTGGTATCTTTCCACTTTTTACAAAACAAACTCTGAATGAATTGTCTTCTTGAGGAAATCTGCTCTGGTTCACTCAAGTTTGATGAGTGCTTTTTCTCAACTGGCAGTTTCAGCTCTTTCCACCGATGTTTTATTGGATTCAGTTCAGGACTCAGCAAGCCACTTCAGAACTGTCCAGTGTTTTCTTCTCATCCGTTCTGAGCTATGTGCTTTCTGAGATATGTTTCTGTTTTATTATCCTGCTGGAGGAACCCTGATCTGCGACTGAGACACAGCTTTCTCACACTGGGCTGTATGTTTCACTCAAAATTCCTTGATAGTCTCATGATTTCATCCTGTCCTGCAGATTCAAGGCATCCAGCACCAGAGACAACAAAGCAACCCCAAAACATCACTGACCTCCATGTTTCACAGTAGGGGCAGTGTTTTTTTCTTTGAAAGTTTCATTTTCTTTTCAGTGAACATAAAGTTGGTGTGATTTGCCAAAAAGCTCTAATTTTGTTTAATTTGTCCAAAGGACATTCTCCCAGAAGGATGTGGCTTGTCAACATGCATTTTGGTGAACTCCAGTCAGTCAGTGGGTCTTCTACAATGGAGCCCATTTTTATTCAGGCAGTGATGGATAGTGCAACTTGAAACTGTTACAACTTAAGCTTGATGGTCAACTTGGATCTTGGTTTATATTTTCCTTGGTTCTTCTCTACCATTCAAACAATCTTTTTCTTCAATCTTGGGTGAATTTTCTTCTTGCAGCCACATCCAGGGATGTTGGCTGCAATGCCATTGGCCTTAAACTTCTTGATAATATTGGCAACGATGATCACAGGAACATGAACCTTTTTGGAGATGGTCTTGTAGCCTTTATATTGACCATGCTTGACTATTACCTTCTTTCTAATTTCCTCAGACAACTCTCTGCTTTTCCTTCTCTTTCTTCTTTCCTTTCTCCATTTAAACTGGCTGAATAAATGATTATAAGATTGAAGACTCCTGTGGTACTACTTAAAGGAGAATGGTCTCCATGAAGTATCACTACAATGTGATTATTTCTCATAACCTCTAAAGGGGACCAAGAATACTGTCCAGGCCATTTTAGAGTGTCTTTGTAGAATAAGCAAGAATTCAATTCTTTTCACAGCTTTGTTGTTTTGTTCCACTGCAAACCAAAGAAATGCATGTATACATGACTAAAGATGTTTTAATTTCAACACTTTGTATAAAGAAAGGTTCCATTATCTGAATAAAATGTCTGGGTACCAATAATTTTGGCCAATAATAGATAAAACAAATAAAAGGCAAAATACTTTCAAGTAATTACATTTAAAACAAAAAATAACATTGTGACATTGACTATGAAGTTTGCAATGTGTGCAATATGACCTGAAAAAATTTTCAAACCTTCTTATTAGCAGGTTAAACTGCATGAAGTTGCCTCCTTTTTAGTGCTGTGTTTGTGCTGTTTTGCACTTTTTAAACCATTGCCTTATCTCTTTCCATTTTTAAGATATTAATGATTATATCATTCATGATATCACTCAAACTATAAACCTGCCCCCCACAAACAAAAAAAACTATTTTGTTAGTGCTGTGTTTGTGCTGTTTTGTGCCACTTAAAGTTCTGCTGTATCTCTTTTCATTTTGGATAGAAGGACCCTAACCCTTATTATGAACTTTATAGATTAATGTATGCAGGTTTTAAGTATGTATAAATTTACTTATTTACTTACTTACTTTTTTATCTTTTTATCAAATCACTTCTTGGGCAAAGTGTAATATCCAGGTTTTTATTTTGTTTGTGTAGTCTGTGGAGCCTGATGTGCGTGGTTTTGGGTGGCATGACCACCATCCATGCAGGGTGAGATACAGGTTTTATTTTTTGTATTTTATTAGTCTTTTAGCCCAGGTTTTTAAAAATATGGCAAACCCAGGAACCGGACCAGCCTTCTGGAGCATCAGTTCTGTATCCGAGGAAGGCAAACAACCAGAACAACACCATCTGCTTCTCCAGGAGGAACAGTGAGGATTCTGCCAGATTCCCAAACTGGGTCTCCTTCATTTGGAAAGCCCTGCTGGGATCTTTTGAGCTCTCTTTTGAAAAGATCTTGTCTCCACCAGAACATGTCCATTTTTCACTTTGACTTGACTTTGGTGGAGGAGGACCTCTATTGGGAAACCCTAAAGAAACACATACAGGGAACTATAGAGTTATTAATATTTTTGAGAGAAACCCTTATGTGCCAGCAAGTGTGTTTCATAGATTTTTAAGTCATTTTGTGGACACAAAGGGAACCAGTAGAATGGTGGGAGTCCCAGCAAGGCTGGATGGTTTGAGCCACCCCCCTATATTTTAACAACCAGGGGATCCTGGGCTACCTGTTTTATCAAGGTTAGCCCCCTTCCTGCTGTTTGTGTGAGAGCTGAGGACATAGGGGTAGAGACTGTATTAATATGAAATGTTGAAGGTGCTTGGAGGTTGGCTACATGGCAAAGAAGTGTGTTGGTTCTCGCCAGTGTGCACATTGTAGGGGAGAGGGCCATCTCTCCTGCAGCTGCCCTCAACAGAGACCTCCTAAGGTACCAGTGGAGACAATAGCAGCAGGGGAGAAGGGGATGCCATGGGGAGTGGAGGATCAGAAGAGGATGGCGGCAGGGAATCAGTGGTGGTGGTCAGTGGAGGTGGGTACAGTCTGACAGATACAGCCCATGTCCCCAGATGAAGTGAAATTTGTCCCTCTTGGTTCAGTAATTTGGCTAAACAACATCAGCGAAACCAGGAGGGAGTGATGGAGGAAGGGGAGCAGCGGGCTTTTATTGACGGATGCTGCACGAAAGGGAACCTCCTCTGTTCCTGCCAGCAAAAAGGAAATGGGTTAGATGATGGTTTGGATGATTGATGATAGTTTTATATTCATAACTGATAGTGTTTTAGGAGAAACCATTCTTGTTACATGGTGTTAGAGATGTATTTAACTTCCTACAAGAATCTTGTACTGTGTAACAAAAAATCAAACGAGTGATAAATGTTTGTTCTTTGTGATTCTTAGGAAAATATTTGTGTATCTTTAATATGGGTATACTTGTTTTGACTAATGTGAAAAAATGGTTTCTGAGAATTATGCACTGAAATATTTGAGAAACTTTATTTTTTGGTTTATGAGAACTATGTTGAGAATGGTTAGTCTGATTAATGAATTTTTATCTTGTTGAGTGTTTTTCTTTCATGGATGTAGTGTGCAAGGTGTTTTGAGATTCATATATATGAATTGTTATTTTATGGAATATTAATAAAGTAATGGAAAAAAATCAGTTTATATAATGGTATGGATGAGTATACTATTGATAATGGTTTTAATTTTTTTGGGTTGTATATGCATGATGTTTTTGCATGATATAACTTTTATTGTACATTTCTGTATTTATGGTTGTCAAAAGGGGATATGTGTAATTCTGGACTTGTGTGCCTGTGACCTAACTGCCTACTTCCTTGGTTAGAAGGGGGACCTCCCTTGATGTGGGTGCTCGGTGTTGCTGGGTCTGTTTTCTTAATAGTTTTATTGTGATGACCTAAGATGTTATTTTAGGGCCGCCTGTGAAGCTTGTATATTGGTTTTTGTACATCGTTTTAGTAGTGGTTATGATTATGTCATTATAGATGGATTTTAATTGAATTTTTACAGAAGCTGTGTAATCATATGAGCTGGAGAATCTCATTTAGTTTGATTTAATGGGATGTTGAAAATGGTCGGATTTTTTAATTGGTAAGATATAGAATTTTGTTATTGTAAATGTTTTAAATAGTATGGAGGCAGTTCTAAAGCAGGACTTATTAACTTTACTCAGCATTGTTGGGGAAAAAACTTTTCATTTTGAAGATGTTTATGATTGTTTGCATGGAATGTGCCATCACCCCTTCCCAAACAAGTCAGTAACTCAAAACCAAGTGCATTTTTAGGGCCCTCTTTGGTGCTGCTTGTACCGTTTAAAGTGCCGTCTCTTATACTTTCTGAGATATTCATTAGTATTATTTATTATTCATTATTATTATTATTCATTCATTACGTATCATGCACCACATCTTTAAACCTCATATTTGCGCCCTTTGATATACCTGTTGTCTTCAGAACTGTATGTTACAGGTTCTGAAATAATTTGTTGCCACTTCTCAGGTGAGAGAACCTCCTCAAATGATTCTGAATTTTGTGGGAGCTGATTGCTCTGCCCTGAGCTCGAGGTGGTCTCATCAGTTTGATCTTCTGTTTCTTTCTGTTTGGGGGCCTGCAATCTGTCCACAGATTTAAAACCAAGTTTCTGCCAGACATTATACCTGTTTCCTTTAACTAATGTCTACAGAGCTTTGGAAGATATATTATTATTCAGCTCTTTGCTCAGGTCATTCCATACATTGTCTGATTGTACAGTAATTCTAACATCCTTCACTACATCAAGTCTTCTTTATAATGACTCTCAAGATATCTTTGGGAACTTTTGGTAATCTCCCCATCGAGAAAACAATATAAATGGATATCAAACATCTGATAATGTTACTAATAGTATTTTCTGTTTCTCTTTACAGGTGCAACTAAAAGTTTGAAATTAATTTTCTGAGAATTTTTCAAAACTTTTATGTTATAAAAGCAAACATTTGGTGTGAAGGAGCTTAGTAGTTATAACCTCAAAATTTACCCTACATTTTAAAGTAAAATTTACGCTATTCCGCTATAGGGAATAAAGATATTTTCTAAACAAATAAACGAACAAACAAACAAAATGAATAAACCTAGACTGACCAGTTTCTGCGCAAACGAATTTCATGTTTGCCTTTCTTACCTTTGTAGTCCTATAATCGGCGCAATATCGGTGATGTAAAATGTATTTTAGGTTAATCATTTGTTTACTGTGTCCTTGAGATACGAAAAGCAAACGACAGTTTCAAAGGCGCATTTTGTTTTGCTTTTTTATATTAAAGCAATCGTATTTTTGGTCCAATTGACTTTACAAATTAAAATAACATTGTACAAATGTGCGCCCCCTACAAAACGTCAAAAATCAGATGACTTCTTTGAAAACGCGTTTCTGAAATGGAGCGCGTCGTTACAATGAGGACCATGTTTGTCCGTCTTGGAACCCTGTAGGGCGGGCCGAGTACAGGAAGAGGACGGAAATACAGAGAGTAACGCAGGTCTCTCGGTTAATTTTATATCATCTCTTACAGTTAATTAAACGTTAGTATATGTTTTTTTACACAGGTTTGTGAATGAAGGTTAACATTTTAACGCACAGTCTTTAATTTTTGTACCAGAGAAATATGTAGAAATGAAAAAATAACGTGTGCAATCACAGTGAGCATAGTGCGTGCGTGCGTGCGTGTGCGTGTGTGTGTNTAGTATATGTTTTTTTACACAGGTTTGTGAATGAAGGTTAACATTTTAACGCACAGTCTTTAATTTTTGTACCAGAGAAATATGTAGAAATGAAAAAATAACGTGTGCAATCACAGTGAGCATAGTGCGTGCGTGCGTGCGTGTGCGTGTGCGTGTGTGTGTGTGTGTGTGAGTGAGAGTGAGTGAGAGAGAGAGTGATCCTTGGCTTCCTCGCTTGCAGATTAACGGAGCTCCATGGCCCTGGTGTCGGCAGACAGCCAGATCGCGGAGTACCTGTCTGAGCTGCATCAGCTCATCAAACAAACACAGGTGAGAGAGACTAGGTGAACCGCCACACACTGCCGTTTCCTTATTGAAACATAGGGCCGAAATAGCTTCTCCTGCTATGCTTTATCTGGCCACATAACGATGTTAAAGCAGTATATTGAGATGTAGTTGTGTTATACTCGTTAGGGGTATTATGAGTTTAAGCTTTATGCACTTTATAAACTTTGCCAGCACTGTTTTTATCATACATATATCTTACATGTATGCATCTAGGGTATCATTTTGGTATAATAAACCTAAACAGTGTGTGTATATGTCAGGAGGAACGTTCTCGCAGTGAACACAACCTGCTTAATATTCAGAAGACCCACGAAAGGATGCAGACAGAGAACAAGAGTGAGTGTCTATCTGCTCAGCCTTACCCCATCCCTCAGTAGAAACCCCATCCTGTAGCTCTCAGTGCCGATCTTGCCCCTTTCCTATCATTTACTGTCCTATTTTCTCTGTGCTGCAGCCTCACCGTACTACCGAACCAAGTTACGTGGGCTGTACACTACGGCCAAAGCAGACGCCGAGGCAGAGTGCAGGTGGGATCAGAAGGATAGAATAAAAGAATCTTTATTGATCCTGAAGGAAATAGTACTTTGTTTGCACTAGCTTCCTCCTTATTTGTACTCCAGTTCCACTTATACCAAACAGGTCAATTAAGTGACCGAAACCCAAACCTGTAAGCCGTAAAATGTGCTTTAGCTTTGTTGTTCTCTCCTGCACAGGAAACCAGGTATTCTGTTAGTGTCAGTGTCAAACTGAAGAGAGGTTACAACCAAAACTCATTAAGAGCATTTGAATGGAAGTGAAGGATAGTAGTCTTGTTGTCTCCATCTTCATAATAATATTATGATGCACAACTAAAAAACTCACCATAAATACGTGCAATTTCAGTGTAGTTCAGTGTTCGTGTAAAAGTTCTCAGATCCTGGACTGCACCCTTCTTTGTCTAAGAAGAAACATGGCATTAAATGTAGGATAAAGCTTAACAAGTTACTATGGTTCTAAGCCTGACTGAATACCGCACAACTCACTATGTCATTTTTCCCAGTGCAGTACACACAGTGTGCAGAAATAGAAATACTCTGAGTCGAATACTAATGATGTTCTTGTGAACAAAGTTCTAAAGTGCTGCTACTGCTTTCCCTCTAGTATCCTTCGGCATGCTCTGCAGAAGATTGCAGACATAAAGAAACTTCTGGAGGAGAGGCGCATTGGTAAGTGTGTGGTTTATTTTTGCCCAAGTTATGGTGTGTTTTTGTGTATGAGTCATGGAGAACTGGGGAAAGTTAACTTCTTCAGTTGAAATTCCGTTTTGAGTCTTCATTTGATGAAGTGGCCTCTGCAGCAGTTGTGGTGCAGCAATATCTCCCTAGCATCTCCATGTCAGCTGTTACCATGGCAGTATAGCATCGCTGCCAATAACTCAGCTGTTGACACAGTCAGTCACGTTGTCTTATTTCCTGCTCTTTTCAAACTCCCAGCGGCCAAGATGGCAGGAGTATACAGCGACAATGATCCCCCCAGGAAGACCATGAGGAGGGGTGTATTGATGACGCTTCTGCAACAGTCTGCCATGACACTGCCACTATGGATCGGCAAGCCGGGAGACAGGTGAGCTGGGTAGCCAGCAGATGGCGCTGTGCAGGAAAATGGCACTTAGCCGCAGCAGGCTAGATGTTTACGTTTACCGTAGTAAATTTATATCTATTAATGTGTCAGACATTTTTTGCCAAAGAGATGTAACACTGAGAATAAATTAAAGTGGATTAAGATTAATAGTTTTAGACCCTGAAACAGGATTAGGTGTGTCTCATACCACCATGTTTCTGGTTCACATCCCTCAAGTAGCTGGCTAAAGAAATGCTGTTCAAACAGCAAATAAGTAGATAATCATAGATGGTGTTGGACTGTAGCTGTAAGGAGATCAGGAGAGGAATGGATCTGAAAGAGATACGTCTGGGAAGGATTCAGCTGTTTTAAAGGGCACAGAGAATTTCGGCCCATAATGAGTGGGAGCATAAAATGGCCAGAGGTTGACAAGCACAATTCACATGCTGGGAGTGGGAACACAACCCGAATAGCCATGATCAGATATGCTAATGTGTATTAGAGCAGATGCGTAGAACATTGTGTAAGGGTGAACACTGATCTTGGGGCACTTATTGTCCCTGGAGTGACATGTTTTTGCCCTGAACCTCTTGTTTCACCATCAGCCCTCCTCCTCTGTGTGGAGCCATCCCGGCCAGCAGTGACTACGTGGCCAAGCCAGGGGACAAGGTCGCAGCCAGGGTAAAGGCTATGGATGGTGATGAGCAATGGATTCTGGCTGAGGTGGTCAGCTACAACCACTCCACCAACAAGTAAGCAAATTTAGCCAGTAGGTTCCCATTGCAGTCTTGTTCATAGGATGTTTGTCTCCTTGAACCCTTATAAAATTGATTGTGCTAGTGTTAGCCATTAAATGTATTAAAAGAGACAAAGGAAACCTTTGCACAAATACACAGCAAAGGCTGTTTGAGAGAGTTGTGTGCTGGGCAGGAGGTTCAAGAGGAGCGCCAGCCAAATCAGCTCTGTGAGAGTCTCATGGCAGATGGCGGAATGGTAAAGTGCAGGCTGTCAGCCACAGCTACAGCATCAACAAGTAAACTGGCACATTTCTACTGCATTGCAATCTGTGTGTTTCTTCCAGCTGTTGAGCGTATGGGGAGTGCTGTGCACCAGCCTAACTCTGTGTGTGTGTGTGTGTGTGTGTGTGTGTGTGTGTGTGTGTGTGTGTGTGTGTGTGAGCGTGAGTGTGTGTGTGTGAGCGAGTCAGTTTGAGGACCTCTTCCTGTGTTCATACTGAACAGTGAGCTACAGAGCAGGAAAGGGTGCTCAGACTTAACTAAAATTAGAGGGTCACCTTCTCTGCCTTCGGTCCTTAGGTATGAGGTGGATGACATCGACGAGGAGGGAAAAGAGTGAGTATTACTGCTTCGTTGTCCAGAGCTCTTTGGTATGCTGTGTGTGTTTGCTGAAGAGGTGCTGTAAATGTACCAGTATACTGGTTTCTCGTTGATGAAAGTGTAAACTCCTACATGTGGTTGACTGTAGAACCGCAGCAGCTGCCAGTGACTAATTATCATGCTCACTATATCTGCCAAAGCATTGGCATAATATAGTTATATTTAACACCAGGAGAGTTATTGTAGACATGCAGACTCCAGAGAAATAGAGAACACAGCTGAAAACAATTAATGTCTGACCTAATGAAATTTAAAAAGGTTTAATTTCAATATTACTTAATATTTAACTACATTAAATATAGTTTTTTATGTGCTTAGTGCAACCTTGAAATGGGCCACATGCAGCAGTATCATGATTCCAAACAAGCCTGGCTGTGCTACTGCAATAACTCAGATGTTCTCTTGGTGGTCTCTGTGTTTTTGCACAAAGGCTGCTTGGCAGTCATACCAACGAGTGCGTACAGTTTCATCAGATTGGGCACTGGGGAATTGAGGATGACATGAGGTGGCCTTGGGGTTGCAGATCGCAGACTTTCATGTACTCAGGCTCCCTCCATCATTATGCTATGTGTGTAAAAATGAGTTCCTGTACTTCCCTCAGGAGTCACATATTTGTGTTTCCAAATATCCCAGAATTCAATAAGTAATTGCATTTTAGCAGATAGGATATTTGAAGTCATAATGCTGCTGCACATGGCCCACGTATCACTGTAGTGCTATGTTTATGTCAGCATCACCCTGCTGAAATGCACTTGGGTGCAGTCATTAAGCAGCTCACTGTACACTTGTATGGTATATGCTCTGACTGCATTTACATGCCCTGCCCTCCACAGGAGACACACATTGAGCAGAAGGAGGATTATTCCACTACCCCAGTGGAAAGCCAACCCAGAGACTGACCCTGAAGCACTTTTCAGCAAGGACCACCTGGTGCTGGCTCTGTACCCTCAGACCACCTGCTTCTACAGGGCTCTCATCCATACGCCCCCCCAGCGGGTGAGGTGGCTGGCAGCCTCCTGTCCATGTCTCTTGTCTGCTGTAGAGACAGACAGTGTTGAATATGTGCAGGGTCTCTCTGCACATTCCTTCCTCTTTACACTGCTCCTGTGTCCTGTTGTCTAACATTGGCATTCATTACATCTGCAGATGTTTCCCCTCCACCCCCAAGCTTGTTTTCTCTGACATATCACAGGACATCTCTGCTGCAGCCGTGGTGTGTATGTGTTTAATGGTGTGTCCTTTTCCCTTGGCAGCCCCAGGATGACTATTCTGTGCTGTTTGAGGACACGTCCTATGCCGATGGGTACTCCCCTCCCCTCAACGTGGCCCAGAGATATGTGGTGGCGTGCAAGGAGAACAAGAAGAAGTGAAGGAATGTGTGCATCATGTGCATTGCTTGTGCATGTGCTTAGAGCGATGGAGAAAACTGATGATTTTTCTGAGCTCTGTGCCTCCTTGTACAGGTAGTGTTGTGTCCCTATGTATATTTGTGTTGGTTCCAATGTTCTTTTTTCCCCCAGAAATATAAGAAATGCTGCATTTTAGTGTTGTCTATTTTTATAACTTTATATTGTATGAGTTATTGTGTAAAAGTGAAATTAAAGTTCTTCCCCCCCACTTTCTCACAGTTTTACTGATCATAATGAATAAGAAACATAAACTGTCAGAATTGTACCCATGAAGGAATATTGCTGTTGCAATGATATCTCACGTTTTCTTAATTGATTTGTACCTTTTCTGATACAACTAAAATCTAAAAAAAGCCAAATACTGGAGTTGATGTTATTTCTGAGATTTTATTTTGTTGTTTGGTCTTCAGGCTGGAATATGCCAAATCCTGTTTAGCACTTTGCATCTCTGTCTGGAAAAGGTACACTCAACATATTATAGTTAAGACATGTTCAAGGTCTCACCATGAGTGCTGGGTATTCCTTGACACAATGTAATCCTTGGTTGCCAGGCAACTGTAGAGAGAAAAGATAAATGGTTAAAGACAAATGCATATATGCTCCCTGTTCCCTATAAAACCTGGGGGCTGCATCTCAGACACTGGCAGGATATAAAAATACGGTGTATAAGGGAGCAGCTGTCAAGGATCCCCTGGCTGGTCAGAGTATGTTCTGAATTATTACACGTCAAAACAACATGTTCACTGGATTACTGTATACTGGACACTTTAACTTTGTGGCCCAGTATCACTGTACAATGATGGCAGTACTGACTTCTGTATCCATACATTCAGTCTGCAGGTTTTGGGAGGCAAGATTAGGCACCTGTCATTTCAGTTACTCATAACTGTGTGATCTCTAAGGAAAAATTTACATTTCAGTTTTTGTTTCTGTTTGTATCTTATTTGTCATCTTTTGTTCCAACCTTTTGTAATTGTCCTCAATGCAAGGATGCAAGCATTATAAGTATTTACATTTTCCCCTCATCCCAGAAGACAATTACAGCAAAGTAACAGTTCAGGAGTTGTCTGTTTAGTCTGGTTATGCATTTGGATGGGTGTTTGGTATACAGGCCATTAGGGCTTAGATTCAGCCGGAGGGCTCATAGTTGCTGTACAGTGAGGTTTTTGAGCCCATCCGTTGGGAGACTAAGAACAAAGTAGAAATGAAGATGGGGTGGTGGTGGGTTTATGAAAAAGGCGCCTATCGGGCTTTATGTAGCAGGGTGTGGCCAGGGGTTTGGAATAATGTTTCCTTCTTGAAATTCGTTTTGTATCAATAGTTCCATTTGCAAATATGCTGGCTATTGTGGTTAGAGAATTTTAAATAACACTATTTTAATTATGTACCTTCCTGAATATACTGTAATTTAAGTATATTTTTCGTGTCATCTGATTCAGTATACGCTACTTTCGCAACAGGTTATATAAAGACTTCAATACCCAGCATGCGCTACGGAACAAACGGATAACTTTTATTGCTAAGGCCTGCCTCTAAAGCGGTTTGACCAATGAAAGATATACGTGTTTATAATGACTTATGTTCCTACCAATAACGAAGGGTGCAGCTAAGTCTCGCTTTATGACGTTTAATCGTTCCGCGACGACGGGAGTTAGAGCTTCGTCTGTCGCTCTGTAACACAATGTCCGAATCTGTAAGTTATTGTTGGCGCGCTACATAATTATATACACGAATGAAGAATAAATGTTAGCGTTGACGACACTTTCTTTTGTATTTAATTCCATATAAAAAAGTGGAAGTGAGGATAAAAGGAAACAAGCACATGAGTGTAGCGTGAAGTGTGTGTTGCTACTACTACACGATTTGTGCTCCTTGTAGCTGTACATTCCTTCAGTCTGTACAGCAGTAAGTCCGTTAGTTTGTCCAGTTTAAAGAAATTCTCTCACTTTGTCCAGATGACCGACTCTCTCATCCTCCAGGGGGCAGACAGTGACAGCGACTCCGGTTCCAGGACCCCCTTACATAACCCACCTCTTAAAAGACGAAGAATCATCGACCCCTCAGCGGTGACCACAGTGCCTATCTATTCGAACAAGGTATATGTTTACGTGTGTAAGACAGTGTATAATCTATATGTTTAGTCCGCCAAGGTCTGTATGCTTTACTTTGTAACTGTGTAGTATGCTTGTACTGCACACTGAATTGTATTTTACTTCTATTTCTCAGGTCAGCCGCAGCCTAGATCTCAAGCCGTTGATCTTACCCAACAGCTCAGGTAATTTACATCGAATTCACCACAGGACACAAAGTTCTGTACATTTATGTAGAGAATTAAACATGGATGAACATGTTGCATTAGTACAACGTCTGAGGGATACCTTGTGCTGCTGCTGGAAAGTGGGCTGGGTCAGGACCAGCCTGACCCCAGTGTTCAGTCCTACCATTATTCTATGGTGATGGGTGCAAGGTTGACATTTCCCTCTGTGCTGCTCCTGCGTATAGCACTGAGTGACCTGGAGTGTGCAGAGAGAGATCGGCTGGCTAGTCAGAGGTTTGCACATTCACACTGTCTTGGAGACCTGAGTCACAGCAATGGGGCTAACTATCCTCTAGTAATGCTTAAAACTAGTGCTGTGTTGTGGGTTGGGGGAAGTGAACAAATAAAAATATTGTTTTCTTCTGAATTTAGCTGTAGAGTGAGTTATGTGCAGTGGTTATGTGACTGAGACATGTCAGGGTTTAAAACGTTTCCCTGCAGCCAGTGAAGATGGAGGTGAGCTGGACCTCTGGTCTGAGGCTCTGCCCAAAGGAAATCATAACACAGTCATGGTGGCCATCTCAGACTCAGAGGAAGAGCAGGAGGAAAACAGGCTCCCGTGAGTAACGTAACAGTTTTCAGCATGTTGCAGATATTGAAGAGTTTACTGATGTTAAAGTTTTTTCTAAGTGTACCATAAATGGACTGAACCAGACATCACTTCTTTTGCCCATTCTGTCAGACTGATCTGCTGTTTTAAGCCAAAGACGGGCAAAAAGAATTAAAAGTAAAGGTATCACTGATACGGTCACATTGAAAACTTTCTAATCCTTAGCAGCTGTTTTTCTTTTTTAGAGATCCTATACATTCTCCATCACCCCCACCACCCCAAAGATGTACTGCTACGACTGCCAAACGAGCCAACCAAAAGATTAAGTGAGTAGATTTTTCTTTGTAAAACTGTAAAAACAGTGCTTCTTTCTAACATTTCGTTTGTGCTCCAGTAACACTTGTCAGCTTTTTTTAAGTTGGTCTGATCTTAATTTCATATTCCTGACTACAACACTCAAATAATACAGTAGCATACTGTGATAGTGTCATAAAACATAGTTCATTCATGTTTCTCATATCTTCTATTTCCATCTCTCCTTTTTCCTTGTCTTCCAGAGAGATCAACAGGAAATTAAATGCTATTGACTCACTCCTGTCACCAGCAGATGAATTTGGGCCAAATACTGATTGTTACAGTGGCCTCAGTTACCATGATGATGACGACATAATTGTGGTGTCGGACCAGGCTCCTGTATTGCCCTCCTATGAGGAGTCACGGGAGATACAGCTGAAGTTCCGCTGTGGCACCCATTTGTACAAGATTCCTGTGCAGTCAGTAAGAATATTTTGTGTTCCATTTACTACATATAAAAGCAGATGGTGCTGTTTTTCACCACCCACGCGTCTCAAAGTAAATGTGCAAGCTGCCCCGATCTGAGGGTTACTAGGAGATTAGTTAGAGGGTCCAAATGGTCTTTTATAAGAGGTCTGAGTAATAGAGGTATGAGTTTTTACTATTTATGGGAGACAGAGAGCTCCAGCTCTCTTCATGATCTGATGTGGGGCCCAAATGACTACAGACAGTTTGAAAGCAGTTTGCCTACCAGGTGCAAATGGGAGTAGATGATACATTATCTGCATGCTCCAAAAAGCTTTTTCACGCCTGGAGAAAGCTGGCAACATGGTGAAGGTCATGTTTTTGACTTCTCCAGTGCCTTCAGCACCATCCAGCCTCTGCAGTTGAGGGACAAGTTCACCAGAAAGACTGTGGTTTCTAACATGCAGATTAAAGTTTCAGGTTTTGGGACTGTGTCTCTGACACAGTGGTAAGCAAGACAGATTCACCCCAAGGAACTGTACTCTCACCATTGTTGTTGACCCTCTTTTCCCTGACTTGAAATACAAGCACGAGTGGTGTCACTTGCGGAAGTTCTCCGAGGACTCCACACTAGTGTTGTGGGGGTGTAAAGAAAGGTAATGAGGTAGAGCGCCAGTGTCTGACTGAGGACTTTTTGTGATGTTGGTCAAACCACCTCCAGCTCAGTATCAGCAAAAGCAAAGGACCTAGTGTTTGATTTTCACCATGTTAAGGAGCCCTTGCACCCAATTACTATTGAGCATGTAGACATGGTGGTGGACAAATCCTACAAGTACTTAGAGGGCCACATCAACCACAAAATTGACTAGTCTACCAGACTGGAGCCACCAGTGTGATGTTCTCTGCTGTGTTTTGCTAGGGGGAAATTTTATTTATGGTGAGAGGCACAGACTCAATAAACCTGACAGTGGGCTCTGTCACAGGGCAGAGCCCTGACTCGGAAGATGAAGTTACACTTCATCATCGACATTGGCTCACGTCTACTAAATGAAGTGATCACCATGAGCTCTTTTAGAAACCAGATTTTTTAACTTAGTTACCCTAAGAAATTCTTCTCTCCAACAGCCATGCACCTCCAAAATGACCCACAGGGATCTTTCAACTGTTAGAACATTTATTACTGGGATTTATTGGTTATTTGTTTTTTTAATCATTATATGTCTTATGTTTCATATTCTATATGTTTAACTGTTGTACAACAAATTTCCCTGCAGGAATTAAGTTCTGTCTTTTCCTGTACTACCTTAGTAACAAGTGTCCATTTCAGATGGCATGTTTGAGGGTGGCAGTGGACCAGCTGTCGCTGAGGTTAAGAGTGCCACCTGAGCAGATGTTGCTTTTAAGGAGGGAGACAGAGCTGCCAGTCAACAGGACTGTAAAGGAGCTCGGCTTGGGCATTGCTGACATCATTGGTGAGACCACCAGCATCTTTCTGGAAAATCAGTCATCTTGTACTGCTTATGCCAGAATGGCACTAAGCTATAGTGTTTTCTTCTATATAGCTCAGATTTAACGACTAATGTGCCTCATTCATCAACCACAAAGTTAAAATAACATGATGTGGTGTCCAGCAAACCATAGATAGATAAAGAACTAATCCTGAAGAAAACTGTTCATACGGCCCTGAGTGTGGAGTCATAACCTCTTATAGGTATTGGGGAACTGTTTATGAATGAGACCCAGGTGCTTTTGAGGTCTCTTTATTGAAACTGTTGAACAACATCCTGCTATCAGACTGTGTGGTGATGGAAGAAGAGGTCAAAAAGGGAGAAAACAGTGACACCATCACTGTGCGACTGCAGGGTAAAGACAAAGGCTCATCACAGGACTACTCCCTGCGTAAGGTCAGTGTTGAAGGGGAAGCATAAAAAGAAACTAATATTTGCTTTAACTCTCACAGCAGTGGGAAATGAGATATCCACCCCTGGCAACTGACAGGCCTTTCTTGGTGTCCATGTGCTCCGCAGGATGCTCCCCTTGGCTCAGTTCTCTCGCAGTATCTCTCTCACATGTCCACAAGCTCCAGAAACAAAGTGTGCTTTTTCTTTGATGGGTCAAAGGTCACTCCTAGTCACACCCCCTGTGAACTGGACATGGAGGATGGTGATGTCATTGAGGTGTGGGCCTGACTGAAGATGACCCTTCACACCCTTATTGCAGTGGAATGGGTTTCCCCTCAATGTTCTGCATGTTGTTGCTTTTTTGTATCTTTTTACAATATACATAGCTGTTGAAAAATGTGTATTCATTTTATGCTATTGAAAATGTCATAATTTTGAATAAAATTACACATAAAATTTCAGTTGTTAGGTGCAAAATGAATAAAAAAAGTTTCCATAACTCTTTCATGAAAGAGTATTAATCTGTTTGGGGCACAAACTGCTTTAAGAATATGATGGAAGCTGAGAATTACTTGTACAAAAATGTCCACAAATATTTTCTTAATTTATGGCACTCTGTTTCATGCACATGAACATGATTACTTTCGTTTACAGTACTGTGCAAAAGTCTTAGGCACCTGTGCGAAAAATGCTATAAAGCGAGGATGGTTCCAAAAATAATGCCACGAATACTTATTACTCAATAAACCTTCTAGAAAGTGCAGTAGACAAAAAAAACCTCAATCAAATCAATATTTGCTGTGACCACCCTTTGCCTTTAAAACAACATCAGTTCTCTTATGCAAACTTGCATGCAGTTTAAGGTAGAGGTTGGTAGGTTCTTCCAAACATTTTGAGGAACTGGCCACAGTTCTTCTGCAGACTTTGACTGTCCCTGCATGTACTCCCAGACTGACTTGATCATGTTGAGATCAGGACTCTGTGGGGACCATGCCATCTGTTGCAGGGTTCCTTCTTTTTGCTCAAGATAGTTCTGTATAACTGAGATTGGGTGTTTGAGTTCATTCTCAGGCTGCAGAATGAATTTGAGACCAACCAGAATCCTCCCTGATGGTAGATAAGAATCTACCTGTACTTCTCAACAGACATTGAAGTTGCATGCCTAAGACTTTTGCACAATACTGTATGTGGACTCTTAAGCCCCAATTTCCTGCACATCAAGTACCAGACTAATATTTACAACTACTGTACGTGCTGTAAGGTAATAGTTTTTCTTATGTGGTTCACTGGGTTATAATCAAAGCAGCACCGAGTTTCTTGTCTCTGCAAGCACCTCCATGGAGCTCAATGCAGAACCCTGATCTAGAGCCTTTAGTGAAATCAGGCAGGAAACGTTTTCACTCTGAGCTGTGCAGAGACGCGCAAAAGCTGAGCCAGTACAATGTAGAAAATGCTCCGGTTAATCGATTAATAGGGTTTGAGTTTAATAAATGGCCTCTTGGGCATTTGAGCACCAGCGGCGACACGCAGGAGCGAAGGTCGTATGAGCGGTTGCTTATCGCTTAAAAACATGAAATATTCATCTTTGTGTTTATAGGATAAACTCTGGGAAGGTAGTTACTAGCGGTTACTTAAGTATTTTAAATGTCATTTCAAAGACTGTCGCCATCTCTCTCACTGGATCAGTGAGTAAAGACAGAAAACGAGCTACAAAACAGGAAGTTGTGGGCCGTTAAACCGTTCACGCTGTAAACAAAATCGCAGTTAGAATCGACAGGAATGCCACTTTCTAGTAAATAACACTGAGAGGAAAAGTCGTGTCTGCTGTTCTCTTTAAATAGTTTAACTCCTTTAACTAGTTCTTACGTCACCGAGCTGTTTATTGACTGCGGTGCGCGAGTCTGTATTCATTCACTGTATTCATTTTTTAATTAATATGAATGATTAAGTAATGCTAATTGTTGAAGTAATAATAATGGCTTTATTGTGTCGCTGTCCTGATTATTACTGCGGAACAGTGTAAATATTACTGCACCCGTCGCACTTCACCTTGGGAACTTTATTTTTAATATAAATCCTCAGCAACAAAAACTATACCACCTGGAGTCAAGGTTCATACAAAGTGTTTACTGCAATTTGGACTACAGGCCCTTGTTATTTATATCGTTTATTTATACACTGTGTTCTCATTTGAGGACTATAATGGGACAACAAGGGTTTTCATAACCCAATTTCTGGAATTGGAAACATAAAGCACATGAAGACGCCAGTCTGTCAGGAATTTTATTTGATGGTCTTTCATAACTTTAACAGCATGTGTAGTGCTGCTCAGCATCTGGCCACTTTGTCTACTTTGTTATCAATAATGAAGTATTAATTGCAGAGATTTACCTCAGGTTCATTTTTGGAAAGTTGTATAAAAGTCTCAGATACAGTAATCGTAAATAATTTGCAAAATATTTCTTGTTAACTTTGAGCTACATTCATAACTATTTTAAAATAGCTGAACATTTTAATTGATTAAAACTGACTTATGCCTCTACCATTTGGAATGTTCTTAACCTATTTACTGGGTAGTACGCCAACACCAGACCCGAGCTGTGGACATGGTGGAAGTGAGCTGAAACTCCCTGGCCCCTATTCCTCACATTACTGTCACCTGTCGGCTGGATGTGCAAACACAGGTGACCTTCGCTCTGCAGCAGATTTTTAAAAACAAGCAAAAACGAACAAAGAAACTTATAGGAGGACTGAGTGAGTGAACTTTCTGCTTCCTAGGACCTTAGCAGGTTTTGCGTGTTCTGTATTATTATTGTTGTTGTGCTGCCAGGTTTACCGTTAACAGACACTGTAGTATTTGTCCTAATTCAGTGCTGTACACATGCCTTGTAAGTAGGTTGTGGTGTTGTGACCCAGGTCAAATCTGATTATAATTAGTACTACAGTGGTGCTTGAAAGTTTGTGAACCCTTCAGAACTTTCTATATTTTTGCATAAATTTGACCTAAAACTACACCAGATTTTCACACAAGTCCTAAAAGGAGATAAAGAGACCCAAATCAAACAAGTAAGTAAAAAAATAGACATGGACATTTATTTTTTGAGGAAAATGATCCAATAACACATATCTGTGAGTGGCAAAAGTATGCGAACCTTTACTTTCAGTATCTGGTGTGACCCCCTTGTGCAGCAATAACTGCAGCTAAACGTTTCCGGTCATTGTTGATTAGTCCTGCACCTCGGCTTCGAGGAATTTTAGATCATTCCTCCTTACAAAACAGCTTTTTCCACGTTTGTGGAAGTGTATCATGGCACANTATGTGAACCTTTGCTTTCAGTATCTGGTGTGACCCCCCTTGTGCAGCAATTTGTGGAAGTGTATCATGGCACGAACAAAGGAGATTTCTGAGGACCTCAGAAGAAGAATTGTTGATGCACATCAGGCTGGAAAAGGTTACAAATCCATCTCTAAAGAGTTTGGACTTCACCAATCCACAGTCAGACAGACTGTGTACAAATGGAGGAAATTCAAGACCATTATTACCCTCCCCAGGAGTGGTCAACCAACAAAGATCACACCAAGAGCAAGGCATATAATAGTCTGTGAGGTCACAAAGGAACCCAAGGTAACCTCCAAGCAACTAAAGGCCTTTCTCACATTAGCTAATATTAATGTTCATGAGTCCACCATCAGGAGGACACTGAACAACAATTGTGTGCATGGCAGGATTGCAAGGAGAAAGCCGCTGCTCTCCAAAAAGAACATTGCTGTCCATCTGCAGTTTGCTAAAGATCACCTGAACAAGCCAGAAGGTTACTGGAACAATGTTTTGTGGACGGATGAGACCAAAATAGAGCTTTTTGGTATAAATGAGAAGCGTTATGTTTGGAGAAAGGAAAACACTGCATTCCAGCATAAAAACCTCATACCATCTGTGATACACGTTGGTGGTAGTATCATGGTTTGGGCCTGTTTTGCTGCATCTGGGCCAGGACAGCTTGCTACAATGAATGAACAATGAATTCTGAATTATACCAGCAAATTCTAAAGGAAAATGTCAGGACATCTGTCCATGAGCTGAATCTCAAGAGAACGTGGGTCATGCAGCAAAACAATGACCCTAAGCACACAAGTCGTTCTACCAAAGGATGGTTAAAGAGGAACAAAGTTAAGGTTTTGGAATGGCCAAGTCAAAGTCCTGACCTTAATCCAAAAGAAATGTTGTGGAAGGACCTGAAGTGAGCAGTTCATGGGAGGAAACCCACCAACATAACAGAGTTGAAGCTGTTTTGTAAGGAGGAATGGTCTAAAATTCCTCGAAGCCGAGGTGCAGGACTGATCAACAATGACCGGAAACGTTTAGCTGCAGTTATTGCTGCACAAGGGGGTCACACCAGATACTGAAAGCAAAGGTTCACATACTTTTGCCACTCACAGATATGTGTTATTGATCATTTTCCTCAAAAAATAAATGTCCATGTCTAATTTTTTGACTCATTTGTTTGATTTGGTTCTCTTTATCTACTTTTAGGACTTTTGTGAAAATCTGATGTAGTTTTAGGTCACATTTATGCAGAAATATAGAAAGTTCTGAAGAGTTCACAAACTTTAAAGCACCATTGTAGTTAGGAGGGAGGGTAAGTTCGGTATACAGTTATAACAAGCACCGACCCTATTATTAGGGACTTAGGCGTTATTACTGATCTTTCAATTTTTAATGTTAGTTTTGAAAAACAGCTTCTTAAAAACTGGTCCTTTACAGCCCCCTCGTGGTAAAGTCATGAACGGAAACTTTTGACACAACACACAGAGACACACAGACACACACACACACACACACACACACACACACACACACACACACACACAGACACACGAGTGTTTATTATTCCACTCTGTACTAATATTTTGGCCTCTGCAGGACGTCAGAAGTTCTTGAGCCTCTGCTTTTATGTACAAGTTGTATGATGGACTTCATTTTTGATGTTTGTGTTGTTGATATTCCTATTTGCTACAAAATGACTTACAATTTTGATTATGAAAGATTATCCATGGTTAATGTTACATCTTACATTAGACAAATATAAAATGGTCCTCAGTCTCCTTGGGTTGGCTGCTTGGCACCAGGTGAAGTGAATTCTGGGAAATAAAGCTGCTACTGAAACAGTGTCCATAGTTGTGGAATCAAATACCAATGTAGTATAAAGAGAGTTGTGGGATGCCCTCTGTTGTGTTGTGTTGCTGTGCTGGGAGCTGCTGAGCTGCTGATCTGAGAAGATCCGCTCCTCATTCCTGCTCTGGGTGAAGCAACTGAAAGGGTTTCAAACCTGCCTTGTTTGCTTTACTGTCACTTCACTGATGCTGCATTTTCTGTCTGTGGGGTGTGGATCATGAACAGAGGGCAAGTGGCACAAATTCACGCAGGGAAGCAGGATGGGCCACTGACTATAAAGCTTGAAACACAGACCACTGCTGCCAGTGATGCTTCTCAACTGGCTCAGTAGTTGCTGATGAAGTTCAGCTTCCGCCCTCCAGGCTCAACGTCTTTACTGGGTACCAAGTTCTGCAGACAGCGGAATAGAGAGTCAGCGCCCCCTCGTCACCCCTAGGCCACAGGGGCGGCGCTATGCAAATAACAGGGACTGTCTGCTCTGTTCTCCAACGGTGCTGAGGCCCCCTTGTGGCTGACACTGGTACTCGAGGCCCGTTCGCAATAGTGATCGTGTAAAAGGCTGCAGAGTTGTGGAATATCATGATATTTCAGTGTCCATGTTTGGAATTAGAACTGAATAAGTTGTATTACGTATCACACATACGTCATTGCTTTGTATTCAAGCCCCAAAATCCTTTGCAGACAATAGTTAGTAAATCCCACCGTGGACAGGACTACTATACATAGACTATAAATGAAGTGGGATCACATTAAAGCAAACTCCTGCCTACCAGCACAAGGGCCTTGTGACCAGGGACTCTTGACTCCTCTTCAGCCAGAGACCCAGCAGAAGTGCCAGCTGATGGTACCTGTTCTATCCTGGCTACAGGCAGACTGTCCCTTACCTCAGCCCCTGCTGCACCCTAGCACTGTCAAGCCATGTCTTGGTGATGTCTCTTGCCAACACCACACCAGCCTGCACTGCACCAGCGAACATCAGCCTCCTCAGGAGCCAGGGGTGGGAGAGGTGATTCTCTCCCCCGTACTGGGTACAGCAGTGAGGGCTTACGCAGTGCTTACCCATGTGGCCTTTTCCCAGGCATCACTGGCACCTTATGTCCATGCAGTTTCAAACCTACTAGGAGACAGAGCTTCCCCCACGAGCCTGCAGGGGTCAGGCCACCCACATCTCGCATTAGTTTCAGCTCTGCCCACAGCAAAGACTTCGGGTAATGCACTTTGATCTTAGTCAAAAAAATGAGAAGTGGTTGATTTTTAATTTTGCAAACATTTCTGGGAAAAACTATTTGTGTCAATGTAATATGCAAATGAGCAGTAAGCAATGACGCACCCCGGACTCTCACTGTGCTCTCCGAGTCGATCGACCTGCTGAGATCACGGCTGCTAGTTATGGCTTTAGTTTCTGCAGTTTGTTTCTCAGTTACGTTTTATAAGTGAGACAGAAGGTGCGTCATGTGTTTTGAGCGGGTCTCCTGCGCGCGACCCCCGAGCACTTAGAATGCCACACACACCGTGACTTCTGTATGTCCACCAAGTATTTCAACCCATTATTTTACACCCACACAATTTACTCAGAATTACAACTTGCCTGCAAAGGTCGCCATAAAGGCGCCGTGAGTCCCGCCCGAGAAAACAAACCACACAAAACAGACATTTTCACAGCTCTTCAGGTCCAATAGTCGGCAATCACGTCATTGCACAGTTTAAAAAGTCTCTGAGTTAAACTTTACTTTTAAGTTGTTGCACAAAATACACAGATATCTGTAACAATAAAATTTATATTTATATTTGTTGGCTTTAACTCAGATTTTATGGGTTGTTTTAGTGTTGCATGACGGTTTTAAATATTTACGGTAGGGTTTTAAATTAAAGGTTTTAAAATAGGTGGAGATGATGCATGGAGTGATTAAAACTGTCGTGTATATGTATTTATATACAGTCCTGTTCAAAAGTCTTACGTTTTTTAGTTTCACAAAATATTTTTTGACGGCTATTTTAAGTTTTCTGTGCATCAATTAGAAAGAGCATATTTTAAATGTCCAAACATTCCTTTTGCAAAAAAGGGAAATATTACAGTGACATTTTTGCATTTTATTAAACAATGTCCAGATTAAAAAAACAAAAACTTGAGGTGTTTTTAAGTATACAGCCCAGTGTAGGATTAAACAAATACAACAAACAGGCGCCAATGATCAGTGATATAATGTGCAGATTGAATCAAAGTGATTAAGTGGAACAGAAACAACTGTAGAAAGAATAAAACTGGGTAACGGATAACTATACCAAAAAGGCAAGGCTGCAGAAGATGTGGCAGTTTAATGTGGCAGATAGGTGTTTCCAGATGTGCTGTCTAAGTTCTTTTGCAAAAGCACAAAAAAGGACAGGGCTGAGGACCAGAAACACAGAGCTCAGCCACAGAAACTGACTGCAAAAGACAAGATTTTTTTTTCACCAGATCAGAATGGACACAAAGTATCTGATATCACCAATTGTCAAACTTGGTAATTATAATCGGTAATTTGGTAATTATACAACCAAAAAAGGCCTTTCCAACTTTCCTCTGTGTACCCCCTCTGCGTGACATTCACCTCCATCTTAAACGTGAGGTTGGCTCAGATTTTGGAAAAGACACCCTGGATGACCATGTCTACCCCTGTTTGGACCAGCTGGCATCTTGTGTTCCACAGAATCTGTTTGGTGATGCTGATTGCCAGCCAAGTCTGAGCAGCCTCAGCCTTCTGAGTGCCAGAGTCCCATCCCCTCAAGACTTTGTCATACATCATTACCATCTGCGGATCAATCTTTCTGCACAGAAACTTACCAAGAACAGACCTCCCTCACCTGCTCACAGTACCTGTAATGTACAGGCCAAGTCTTGATGTTTGGCCAGATGTTGGACCAGGACTTCACCACGGGACACATTTGCAGGGCCAGCCAAAGACATACAAAGTATTTGTGGGGATGTTCCAATGGAGCAGCTAGACAATTACAAAGCTGGGAAAAGAAGAGGGAAGTCAATATCAAAGTTATCAATAGTTATCAATATCAAAAATGAATTAAATAGCAATACACAGCTTTTCAGTGCAGCATCCATTGATAAAATTCCACCACTTCTCTACCTGCGCCTCTTTCTCCTCATCACAACACTGTTGTCCTTTGCCTTGGGAACTCGACCAGGAGGGACAGATCTCAATCCAGCTAGGGACACAGGGGCTGTACTTGTCAGAGTGCATCCACTTCTGCCAACCGTCACTCCTGTCACTGTTCCTGCCACCACCTTCTTCTGTTCCCCTGCAGCCACTGCTGTCTCTGTCGGTGCCTTGGGAGACCTCTGCTGAGGGCAGCTGTGGGATAGATCACCCTCTCCCTCACACCGAGTGCAGTGGACACCTCCAACACTTCATATGAGCACATTCATTAGCCCTGTGTCCCCAGCTCACACACAAATAACAGGAAGGGGTCTGACCTTGATTAAAAAAGGTAACCCAGGAGCCCTTCAAGGTTAAAATACGGTGGAGGGGTGGCTCAGCCTGTTTTGCCTTGCTGGGTCTGGGCATAGGCATATATTAGACAAGATGTACATCAAGCTGACTTTCCTTCAAAATGGGAAGATGTCCAGCACCGCTGTCAGCTTAGGCCTGGCAGAAACTACTGGGACCCAAGTATACTTATCCACTGTCAGGAGAAGTCAGGCCAGAAGTACTCTTAATGGAAGAGCTCTGGCCAAAAAGCCCTTCCTCTGAGTTGGAAACAAAGCCAAGTGCCTGACCTATGCACGAAAACACAAGGACGGGGTCTGTAAAAACAGCAGGAGGTACTCTGGACTGATGAGTCAAAATTAGAAATTTTTAGCTCTATCAGAAGGCAGTTTGTCTGCCAAAGGACTGGAGACCTACATGGATAACTGTCTGCAGTCAATGGTGAAGCACAGTGGAGGTTCCCTGCAGGTTTGGGGCTGCATTTCTGCAAATGGAGTTGGTGATTTGATCAAAATGAATGGACCCCCCTCACTGCTCAGAAGTACAGGCAGATTCTTATCTATTATGCAATACCATCAGGGAGGCAATCTGACCGGTCCCAAATTCGTTTTGCATCACAGCAATGACCCCAAATACATAGCCAAAGTCACAAAGAAACAAGGAATCCTACAACAGATGGTATGGCTCCCTCAATGCCCTGATTTCAACACCATTGAGCCAGTCTGAGGTTACATGCAGAGAGAAGCAAGTGATACACCCAAAGTCTGCAGAAGAACTGTGGTAAGTGCTACGAGATGCTTGGAACAACCTATCAGCTGAGTATCTTAAACTCTACCCAAGTGTCCTTAAGAGAGTTGATGCTGTTTGAAAGGCAAAGGGTGGTCATACCAAATATTGATGTGATTCATTTTTTTCTGTTTACTGTACTTTGTAGGAAGTTTATTGATTAATAAAAAAAATTCATGATATTATTTTTGGAAGTGCGACCAAAAATTTTTATTGTGGCAAGTATTTTTTCCCCACTAGTGCCTATTACTTTTGTACAGTAGTGCGTGTGTTACTCCACCCTTTGTCACCAACTGAAATGTTCCCTTAGCCACCACTAAATACAGTATGTGGTGCAGTATGCACACGCAGAGGAATTACCGGAAGTGACAAAATAATGCAGGTACGTCTTCTCAATAAAGTGGGTCTGGCGTTCTCGTGCTTGGCTTGTATATCATGTAAAAAACTGTCTTCAGGACTATGAATGCTTTTTATACGTCACGAGATGTGTATTCTCATTGGGAAACATGTTCGTACATTAACTTTAATAAAGGAAAATACCACAAACGTATTGGAGGCGGTGCAACCGTGTTGTGGTCACAGACCTCAGTTCACACTCGTGTGTGTGTGTGTGTGTGTGAGAGAGAGAGAGAGAGAGAGAGAGAGAGAGAGAGAGAGAGAGAGAGAGAGAGAGAGAGAGAGAGAGAGATAAACAAACACCGCTTTTCTGTCCTGTCATTACGCTGACAACTGGGAAGCGCCGCCTTGTGGAGAAATACGGGGCCTGTAACCTGTTGGTTCGAATCTCCCCGAAGAAGCAACTCACCCCGCTGTGAATCATGAACGGATTCAGACTGACCAGCCCGGCTGTTGAGCGGCTGACTAAACAGCTCCAGCGCGAAAATGAACCCGTGTACGGTAGCGCTAGCCTGGTGCACTAATGTTCCATAATTCTTTGTGTGCATGTGCAACGTTGTACATAGGGGAACTAATTAGTGATAATCACCAAACCGGAAGCGGCTGCAGTATGGTGGTAGAGCACTTTACCCTGGTAAATACTGTAGTTGGACAGGCGCAGTGTCTATCCCTTTCTGAAATGACGTTACTGCTAAGCGAATGCAATGCTCAAAATGTTTGTTACTTCCCCCTCCTTTAAAGTGCCACACCTCAGGATCGCTGCTGTCTCACCTTTAGCAGTGTAATAAGAAGAGGGAATTTTATTTGGATTGAAGCCTTGACAACAGCAGAACATAAGGCTTGATCAGTGCCAGAGGATAGACAAGCTGCCGGACCAGGACCCCGTACAGCTTCAGTGTGTGGGCTGTTTGATTCTGGGAGCCATTGGGTGCTGGTGCGACTGAGTACCGCAGCAACAGCATTAGATATTTAAGGTGTTTCAATGAGACATGAAACAGCAGAAATCATGTACATTAGTTTTTAGGTGAGTGGTGCTACAAGGTACAAATGCAGCTGTAATAGCATTAAGAAGCCACACAGGCTGGAGGACAGAGGTCAGAATGGGTCACAACTGATTTCATTCACACTGGAGCTGGTGTTGCTGCTTTATTTACACAGGGAGCTGAAGACAAAGTGCAATAAATACACAAGAAAGCAGAACTTAGGGTCACAGTAAAAATTACACCATCACCCTCAGATACAGCATTAAAGACAAAGCATGATTAAAATGTGAAAATAAAAGCATAAAAAAAGACACTCATACACTATCTTCCAACTGCAGAGAGCAGATTGGCCTGTGAATGAGAAAGATTACACATTCAGTTAATATGCAACACTCCTGGATTTCAGACCTCAGACACACACATGGTGATTGAGACCAACCTTGATGAAGGAGGAGAACCGCTTGGCTGTTATTCCCTCTATGTTTTTCAAGTCCTCCACCTACAGAACATCAAAGTCACATCAGCCATTTAAAGATCGGACTGCATCCACGGTTACCATCCAACAAAAACACAGACCGCATCCCCCGTCTCTATGCTTTAGGGGTACAGACAGTGTACCTGTGAGAAGCTGCCATGAACCTCTCTCCACCCCATGATCAGCTTGGCCTTCTTGTCTCCAATGAGCTGCAGGGCTTTGAGTTCTTTCAGTGAACCACTGTTGAGCACCTGCAGGATGTGTTGTCGAGACTTTTCCAGGACTGCCGGATCCAGTCGCGATTCCCAATCACTACTCAAGGCGCACTCATCCATAACACTGTTCTCCTTGCCCTCCAGGACCTAAGAAAGAAAATGTCAGAGAGGAGGCACACAAAAAGCTCCAAAACATTAAATTTTTTCATACTGGTGTTAGAAATCAGTCTGTCTTCAAGGTGCGTGCGTGCATGCACACACACACACACACACACACACACACACACACACACACACACACACACACACACACACACACACACACACAGCTGGAATGTAACAAGTTTGTGAAAAATGTGCTGACCTCGCCATTCTGTTTGCGCTTCACACTAGAGCAGAGTACTGGATTGTTTACTGCAGTGCAGGGCTGGAGAGGGCACTCCTGGGACACTATTTGAGAAAGAGACCTCAGTCAGTTTAATGGTTGGTGTTTATTAACACAGATTCTTGCAAACACTCCTTTTACATATGTATAATGTACTACAGTTTTACAGACCACATGTTAAACACACATGGGCTGGCCACTGACCCTGTAAAGGTGACACCACAGCCTGCTGCTTCTTGGGCCTGGCTGCAGTTGACTGCTTCCTGGAGAGTGGTGGGAGACTGTTCTGAAATAGTGGCAGATCCTGTGCTAGTGGCTCTGTGGTGCTGTTGGCCTCTCTCAGCTGCAGTGCCCTGGATTCCAGCTCCTTTTGCTTCTCCTTCAGCTCCTATTGGGGTGCAACCACAGCCTGAGGCCCCATCTAACACACAGTCACTGCTGCTGTCAGTCACAGCAGTCATCTGACTCACCAGAGCATGGATCCAGCTGAGCACAATGCTGGACAAACACCAGAGAAGACAGAACCTTTCACTTGCTGCACCTTACCTGGATCTCTCTGCGTGACTGGGCGACCGTCTTCAAGAGGTTGAGCCTCTCCCGCTCAGGAGTGCCCATCATGAGCTTCTCCAAGGCCAGCAGGCGGTCCAAAACTGAAGATACAGGGGGGCTGAGATCCCCAGTAGGGGCGTCAGCAACAGTGTCAGCAGTGGTGGTGGGGCAGCAATGCATGTAGACACACACAGACCTGCTGGGCCGTGGCACACAGTCTGGGTTTCCCTCCTGTCCTTCTTTGTCTCCAGCCTTCACTTTCTTCTTCTGGGGCTCAGCTGTGCCTCTGGAACCCTTCTCATCCTGGGGCCTCTTCCCTGTGGCTGGGAGCAAGAGGGGCCAGGACAGTTAACATGCACTAGCTACCCACTGCCCTTCTGCTACACACCGCAGAAGCAGGGTCCCAAGGTCAGCTCAGCTTAGGTAGGAAGATGACAGTTCAGTTACTCACTGCTGCTGCACACTATCTCCCTGACGAATGGACGGTTCACTATGAGTTTCGACTTAGCAGCGAAGTTGAGGGCTGTGAATGTGTCAAAGTAGTACTTGTACTCAGGCGCGATGTTGGTGATCATGACAGAGTGGGCCGAGCCACCCAGGGAGTCCTGCAGCAGGCGGGTAAGCTTGCTGTCCCGGTAGGGAACCCGGCATCCACCACTGGCATTCAAAGCGTCTACCACCTTGCTGAGTGTGAACAGTGAGAGATTGATGGCTCCGCTCTCTTTCAGACGCAACCCCTGGTTGCCTGTTCGGCGGTTGTCCTCTGAGCCAGCCAGGTCCACCAGGTACAGCTTGCCAGTCTGTTGTCGATGCGTTGGGCCTTGCTGGGACCTCACCACCTGTGGGGAAAGGGGTGGTGTTAGTATACACTGGGACAAATTACAGGTGATCCGGGTCCTTCGGATAATGAGGCACCTTGATGAGCAGAATTGCGTGACTGCGGCTGGACCGCTGGTTGAGCTTCGTGGAGGCCGTGGTGCGGTTCAGGCTGGCTGGGAGGAACACCGTGTGGAAGTGGGAGAAGGACGTCAATGGGGTGTGGGTGAGACCTGGGATCAGAATATTCCGGCCCTTGTCCTCTCGAATGGGTAGGTCCTGTGAGTTGGGTGCCAGCAGGTCCAGCACCTGTCAATGTTTAATCAGAGAGAAAAGCATTTGAAGTTTTTAGATGATATTTAAAGCCACACGGACCCCATAAGCAGCGGCTGGCCACTGCTCTGAAAACTACACTATCAGCTATTGTTTAATTCTTATAATTACCCTTCTTCTCCCCACATGTACTTGGGGTCATTTAACCACTTCCTACACCTCCATTCTCAAGAACTGTATCTAGGCAAACCAGGGAGACTCTTCTTCATGCTTGGTGGGCTACTGCCTTTAAGTGTAAAAGCCAACCTATGCTGACAACACCCAGTGTATGGACTAGAGCTGATATGAAGTTCAAGCTTGAAATGAAACCCAGTGATTGAAACTTTAAATCTACACTCTATATTTTCCAGGCCTGAAAGTACCTTCTCATTGTAGATCTCCAGGTAGGACATGCCCACACTGTACTCCCAGTCTTCCGACTCCTTCTCCCGCTCTCTGACCAGGTGGAACACCTCCCTCACGGCCCGAGGAATGACCCCTGGCTGCTCTGAGCTGCCCAGCATTGTGTGAGTCTTCCCTGAGAATTATGGGAAGTGATTGTAAAGCAGTTCTAAAGAGAGCTGTCTATTGCACACCTTCACCTATGAGGTGGGACAGAAAAGGGCCACCTGTCCCGTGGACACACCTGCTCCGGTGGGCCCGTAGGCAAATATGCTGGCATTCTGTCCGCTGAGCACGTGAGGGAGGACGGGCTTCACAGAGGACAGGAAGACCTCCTGCTGACTGGCCTGCTCCCCATAAAACACGTCAAACCTGGTGCGACAAAACACAAAGTTGCAGCCCAACAGGCACCACCAAAGAGCCCCAGCAGTGAGCTCTCTCTGACACACACACACCTTCATTCTGAGGAGGCTGAATGAAAAAGGACTGAAAAACCATAGATGTGGTCTCCACGTGTATCCCAACTGGAACAGGGATCCAGCTGCGAGTTGCAGAGAGACATTTTCTTTTAGCACCCGCTACCAAATCCTCACCTACCTCACAGAGGCCAGGACCTGTGATGGTGCTTTCAGTGGTTTAAAAAAAAAATAAATAAATAAAAAATAAAAGTGTTAAACAACAGCAGTGTTACACTGACTGGTACTGCAGGGTCTCTGTGGCGTTCCGCCAGTTGGTGATCTCCAGGCTCTGTGGACCCAGGCCCCTGACACATGGCCCCTCGCCCTTCTCGTCATGTGCCTCCATGTAGGGCCTCAGTCGCACAGCCACTCGAACTCGGGACACCCGCTTTGATGCACCTCCTGTGCCTGCATCACTCACACCCACACGCTGAGCCATGTCTGCAGTAGGAAAGAAACATAAATGTACCTTCTGTTTGTGAAGTTAATTCACTTGTTGTCCCAAGATTCAAGTCCACAACCTACTGTGGCTGCAGAGTTAAACCAGCACTGTCCACTGCTGTCCCAGTTTCTGCACATTACAGATGTAAACAGCTAAACAAGGGATGAAATGAATCCTTAATCTTTAAAATCAATTAACACAACTTAAAAACAAAAAGAGAAATACAGGAGGATAAAGAAACAACGGAGAATAATCAATATTCGCAGCCCCAGTGAACAGTATTTTTATATTATTTAGTTTTGAGTTAGAATCAGCTAGGAAGATCCAAATCAAAGAGGGGATTTCCTATCCAAGAACGTAAACAAAGGTTCAGACTATAGGGAAACAGAAAACAAAGTAAGCTACATTTATGCTTTTTTCCTGATCTCTATACTTTTTCCTTATTTTTATACTACTATAGAAGTGAAATAAACAGAATTAACACGTGCTGTTTGTACAGTTAAACAGCATTACAAATGTTCATTCTTTTTTCACCACGGAGCTGCACCGCTAACACAAGATCGCGACAATTACAGAGAAACATACTGTACGCTTACATATTACACACCCAATTTTGTATGAAAATTAACAATAAATTGTCGTAATTCAGTTTAAAAAACACCGCTCATTAATTTTAATAACTGCGTACACCTTTTGTTTAGTACGGCGGCCTTTAAACTACCTCACAACTTCAGGACAGAACAAGAACGTGCAGAAAAAATACCTTCGGATAAAAACTTACCTCACAATATATCTTTACAATATACAGTAATAAAAGCAAAATATTAACATGTAATATCTTGTACAATATACGGCAGCGAGTGACTTACGCTCGCCCAGAAGACAGACCGTTACTGAGGTGTTGCGCGACCACTTTCAAATGGCAGTACGAGGAGTAGACCAATTGATGTACGCTACGCAGTTTCGCCGCGACGGAACTTCCGGTGGTGACACATTCGTCAGTGTGCGCTGTTTTTGCGTGAAAAAAGAGAAACATTAGTAACAAAGCGAGGCTTTGAGTGCACATTGGTATTTATCATCCCCATTATCGTACAGTAAAAGTATTAATATGGCTTATGAATTATGCAAAGTGATGTTTCGTACAAGCCGATTGGCGCTTGTGTTGAAAATGGCGGGTGATGTGAGACAGTGACGATAGCTTTGTGTTTTTTGGGGGTGCTGGAAAATTCTGTAACTACGTTCAGAAATAGTTTGTTCTTTAAAGGAAAATTTGATTTTACGGTTTGGGGGGGGGGTCGATTGTCACGTGATCAGAAATTTCAGGTCATTTCAGGTGTGCTTATGTATCTGTGCATGTCTGATTGCAGCGATCCATGTCTGTACTGATCTCCGACTGCGGTGACAACTCTTGTCTTTGCCACCCTTATTGGTCAGACTAAGTGATGCAGTTTGCAGAGGTCGTGGACTCCTCCCTCAGAGAGGGCTTGGAGGGCCTGGGCACCGAGGAGAAAGAGGGATCAGAGGCAGTGAGAGACAGTAAAGAGGAAGGAGAGAAAGAAAGTCAAGATCAGTGTGAGAAAGAGGCTGAAACAAAAGAGGACACTGAGAACGAGGGCGATGACAAAGGTGAGCTGGGTGTGGGAATTGAATTGTTTTAATATTCTTATCTACACTCAATATTACTTAAAGAATTCATATCAGTTTCTGCGCTCTGGCTATTTTTATCCTACTACTACTTTCCCCTTACTCTTAGGGGTGGAGAAGGAAGGAGAGCTGAGGGGTGAAGGGTGTGATGAAGAAATGAAAGACAAAGGTGGAAAAACCGAGCAGGAGGAGCAGGACTGGGAGGTCCCATGTAGTGATGAGGAGATAGAAGACCCCAAAAACTGGAATCCACCTCCTGCTGAAATCAAGCGCCTGTATGAGATCTTGGCAAAAGAAGAGACCCTGCAACTGAACTGGGTCCCACTTCCCCGCCGCCCCCCAACCCCACAGTACACTCCCTCACCCGAGAGAGACGGTGCAGATTCCGAGGAGGAGCGGCAGGAGGAGAGGCACAAGTGAGTATAGGAGTTTGTCTCTCAACATCTTGGTGACACGCAGTTGTTTGCATATGGAAACCTTGGCTGAAGGCTGCTGCAGGATGGGGGCACCATACTGTGCTGCAGCTCAGCATTGTTTCAAATATTCTGTGCGCAGGGGCACAAAGTTTTGCATTGCAGGAGTCCAGCAGAAATTCAAATGGTTTGATTTGCCTGGGGAGTTTAGAGAGGTCAAAAGAAGCCAAGAGTCAAAAAGGTCAGAGATAATTCAGGCCAATGTTCTGTTTCGCAGGACTCCCAGTCCTACTGAGTTTGACTTCGATGATGAACCTGCGCTCGCTGCACCCAAAAACACCTATATCAATCGCCGTAGAACACCAGGTAATGCCTGTAACACCAGTAGAACCCATTGATGTCCTGTGAAATCAATGCAGTTTACCATTTTCAAACCAAACTGCTTGGTGCCTTGTCCAGTAGCAGGTGCGCTACTGGATGCCTGTGTGTGTAAACTACATCCTTACCTGCTCTCCTTATGTGTACCCAGGGTCTACGGGCCGACTAGCGGTGCGCAGGGAAGCCCGCCTGGACAAGGTGCTCTCAGATATGAAGCGGCACCGCAAGCTCGAAGAGCACATCCTGAGGACTGGTTGTGATCTCTTCAAGAGCGACAGGTCTAGGGAAGTAGGGGAGGGACTTTCACCCAACTCCCATAAGGAGCGCGAGAAGGAGAGGGAGAGGGACAGCAACCCCAGCACCATCTTCTCCCCCAGACAGAGGCGCTACTGAACACTGCTTGAGGCAGTCTGTCTGACCTTGTGTTTCTGTGACCTTGGTCATTTTGGTTTATTAGAAGGCTGGACAATAGGTGACAGTGCTGCAGCAGAGATGCAAAATGTGTCTGGAACCCTCTGTGAGAAGGAGTGTCCACAGCTTGCTAGTATGGGGTGATGGTAGCTCCCTGGGTTTATTGTGTGAAGGACTTGTTCTGGTGACAAATGTGTATGCAAACATCAGCAAACTAATTTGTGTGGGAATGGAATTGGACAATTATTCCAACCTGCAGGTGAATAATCTTTTGTCATCATGGAATCTGTGGAAGCACATCAACAGTTAAACACAGACCAGAGATTACTCGCTGTTTCCTGCACCAACAGTATATGTTTATACTTGTAAATAATGTTTTTTGTTTTTCTATTGATGCTGTAATAAAATTCTTTTTTACTGACATCTTACAACCTTTGTTACTTTTAGCATCTACACTGTGACTGTTGTGTTTGGCTGGGCAGTGTAGCCTAAACTGGTGCTGTATATCACAAGAGCCACTGAACAATTAAATCCTTGAAGCAAAAATCACTCACTAGTTTCCATGCAAATGATAGAGAAACAAATATGAAGCGTGCTTGAGCTCTAGGCAGTGGAAAAAAGATCTGGAGCCAGTTCTTCACCTTGAACAGTGTTGAGTTACAGGTTCAATACACACACATGAAACTTGACTACAAAGGTTGTTTAATGACATAGCAGAAATTCTACAATCCTTCCCCCAGGTTCAGGTACCACTGCACTGCAAATTTGTTGGAGTGTATGACTGCATACATTCATTTAAAGGCACATTCTAAATTAATTTTCCTTTGGTTCCCCTGCCCCTACTCCCTCCTTGAATGAGGGGGCTCACAGCTTAATTTTAATGCTCTCGCCTCCTCAATCTGACTTGCTCTGCAGGTTACCCAGCAGCCCATTGGCTGTGTTGAACAGGTTGATGGGAGATGTCCCATCTGTGATCAGGGTGGACTTGAGACCTAGGGACTGCAGCAGCTTTACCTGAGGGACAACAAACATAGGGTCAAAGCAATGGACACACAGGTGTGTAAAGCAGAGGGACACAACAGAGAGCGGCAGTGCAGTGTCCACATGTACATCAGTGCTGTACCTGCAGCTCGGGCCCCGCCCTTGCCATCTCCTTTAGTGTCTCAGCACCCAGGCTGGCCACCAGCTCCTTGAAGCGCTGAACCTCGATCTGTGCCAGTTTCTGCTGCTTATCCACCTCTAGCCGGTCCATCTCCTGTCTGTAGCCAAGCTCTTGCTCTCGGGCCTTAGCAAGACGTGTGAGCTCTGCCTCCTGGGTAGGGACAGGGAAAAGACTAGCCATAAAAGCCACCTGCAGTGGGACACAGACAGGCTCTAACAGAATGGGTGGGGGATCAACGTACCGCTTCTATTTGTTGAGCTTCAGCCTTCAGCTTGGCCTCACTTACAGCTGCCTCGCCCTGGATACGGGCCGCCTCAGCTCGGGACTGTGCCTCTGCCTTGGCTGCTCCAGTGCTCTCCACAGCTGCACTGATAAGCAAAAAGTCAGAGTGGAACAGCTGGAAACACACAGACAGAACACGCTAATGCTACGCTGTGACACTGCAGTAACTCTGTGCTAACACTACCTAAGGGCTTCCAGCTCCAGCAGCTCCTTGCGGGCCTTCTCTGCCTCGGCCTGGTCAGTGATTCTCTGCCTCTCCAGCCGGCCCTTGGCTTCCTGCTCCAGGCGCTCTGCCTCATGGCTGCAGAGAAGCAAGGTGTCAGTGCGGCTTGTCACCATGTACCCCCAGTGCCACTTCTAAGTGATTCAAACTGACCAGCCCATCTGAGTCAGGCATAAAGTCTTCAGTGATACAGTAAGAAACAGATTGTCCCAGGAACCAGAATAAGGGAATTCTTTTTGAAGCCATAGGCGTGGCAAATTGGAGCAAAAGAAGGTATGGACAGAGGGAGGAGGACAGCAGAGAGTTGTTTGTGGTTTCCCTGTGTGCCACTGTTAGCTGAGGGGAAGCCAGTAGTGAGTAGTAGAGACAGCCTCTCAGTAACCACTACCAAATCCTCACCGACAGCCCAGAGGCCAGAACCTGTTCTGGCGCTTTCCAAACATTAGTCCTGGACATAATTAGTTCACACATGCAGTGTGGCAGGTGTAGAGAGCTATGAAGCAAGTCAGGATATGGCTAGCGTGGGAAGGGTGGTCTTTGAAAGCCACAGGATGTCAGGATTCCGCTGGACAGCAAGGAAGAGAGGAAGCAACACTCCACACAAGTACTAAACAGAACACTGAAGGAGGAGGTGGGTAAACAAGGAGGCTGGAGCAATGCTTGGGGGTGGGCCCACCGAGCAGCTGCCTCCTGTGAGTTGGTGGTGATCTCAATGGCCAGTTGCACACTCTTCTGTAGTGCATCACGTGTCCTCTGGTCCACAGGCTCCACAGACTGGATGTCCACGCTGCTGATGACCAGGCCATTCTGGTTGAATCGTACACTGGACCGCACCGCCAGCTTCTCATCAAACCCGAACACGGCTGAGCAGATAATCCTGTTAGAGTTCTTGGGTGGGGGTCATACAAATACACAGGTCAAGGGGTTGGAAGGAAACAGATGTCCTTCAAAGATCCATGATATGATGTGAAGCATTTTAATAACAGACAGCCGACTGGGGGGTCTTCAAGAGGCCGAGTTGCTCAAACACAGGATGACATTGGAAAGAGAGTGAGTAAGGAGAGCAACTGGCTGGACTCTCCTGACTGATGAAGAGAGACAAGTACTCATTTGAGGGAGGGGTGAACAAGTGGTACTCAAATGGGAGGAGGAAGCACCTTATGGAAGTCATCAAACTGCACGGAAGCCACAGCACCACGGACTCTGGAGGCAATGGCCTTGCAGGCATCGCCCACAAAGTCCGGCACAGAGAAAAGTGTAGCTGCCTGGGCTGGGTCTGAGCGGGATTTGATGTCAAAGTGCCTGAGAGGAAACGACAGCTGCATTACGCATCATGATGGGGCACCACATAGCAGCAATGTGATTTGAGCTGGATTCTCAAGAACAATGGTACCAGTTATAGGAGAGCTGCAGCTGCAGACGGGCATGGTCGGCCGTCTCAATGGTGATGATGTCAGTGCAGAAGTCAGGCCCCAGCAAAAGACACACAGTCTTGATGATGTTGGGTCGTTTGGGCTTGTCTCCGGACAGCGAGAGCACAGTGAACTGCTCATCTGGACCCAGCATCACCAGCTCAGGGCCAAACACCACCCTGAAGCAGTCATAGAAGGGATGTTACAGATGGGGTGCTAAGGTCTGTCACAAAGACGGAAGAAGCCAAGGAAATACCTTGCCCTTTTCTCTCGGTAGTCATACACCTGCACAGCAGCATTGTGAGGGACCCTGTACGACACCACCCTTGTCTTATCTCTCTCCCTCCCCTCATCTGGGATGGCCTGGCTTGAGCGGTCTGCCAGAGGGTCTCGCATGGACGCCAGAAGCTTTTCCACATTTGGGGGGAGTTCCTTTTCCCACAGTTCCTCATCTTGTGTTAGAATGTATGTGTGGCCAATCACAGCACGAACCTGGAAAATCAGATGCTCACAGTCATCGTGGGTTTTGTCAGCCGATGCCAGTCAGTGGCAGTACATTCAGCCAGTCTGTCATGGAGCTCCTTCTTTCCTACCTTCCCAGTCCTCATGTCCCTCACGTAGATTCCTTCATTTTCATCGAGTGGGATGGCTTGTCTTCGCAGCAACACCTCCACTGTAACTGGGGGAACGTATTCCCCTGGGCCACGCAGCATCCAGCGGTCACCTGGACGACGGAGGACCCCACCACTCTTCAGCCTACCCTCCCTCTCCTCTTCCACAGTGACATCCTCAGCATCATGCTAAGACAGAGAGTGCAGAAACTCACCAAATGCACAGCAGGACAAGTAAGAGCAAGAAATAATGAAAAACATCAAGACAAATAAATCCTGGGATAAATTTCCTCCCTCTCTATTTCCTCTTGACAGACATTGCCCTCTTGCCTCAGTTTGACCTTTATTTTCTTTTTATGGGACCTCCTTCCTTCTTTCCCTCTTCCTCTCACCATGTCACTGTCTACGAATGCCTCCACAGCTCGCAGCACCAGGGCCTCCTCTTCTGAGAGGATGTACACACCCTGGATGCCCTGCTCCAGATGTTCTCCAGGCTGCAGGAAAAAGGACTTCTCACCCTGAACAAAACACAGGTTTGGGTCACTCACTGTGATGTGGCTGTGGAAGAAAAGAGAGGCAGACAGAGAGAAACTTGTGTACCTTCACCACGCGCCTCTGGCCCAGCTGAGGCTTTCCATCAGGGCCTACTGGGTCCAGGATTACACAGTACTGGCGGCTGCTCAGTGTTGTCACATCCACCACGCCTACCACCTCTTCAGCTACTGAGGGGATGTGAGCCTCACAGTCAGCTGATGTCACAAGCCACTCCTCACCTGTACGCCGGTCTCGGCCACCTGCATCACGGAAAGGTCGTAGGGCACGCACATGCAGGGCTTTCTAAGAGTGAGATGGAGTTGAAGTCATGACAACCTTATTACTGAGCAGCAGGTGCAACATAGGCAAGTCAATCTGTCAAACACAAGACTAGGGCAGCAAGGGCATAATTACCTTGTCAGTGAGGATGAAGGCATTGACTATGTCGACAACCTCCTCGTAGACCCCAGGTAGGTAGGCGCCCACCTTACTCACCTGCCATTCTTCACCTGTGACAAACAATAGCATACAAACTAGTCTATCACTTTATAATCATCCAAGCAGGAGGACTCACCTTTGACCCTGAGATCCAAGCAAGAGGGGGAAAAAATGTGACCCCAACAGGAGAACTCACCTGTCACCCTGCAAACCTCGCTCCTGTCCAGGCCCTCTTTGCGGGCTCGCAGTCGGATGGCCTGGTTCTCCCGGATCACTGTGGCCTTAACCGTCTCCAGCACAACCACCTCCTTCCTGGGGATATAGGTCCCTGACAGACATTTTTAAAGGACAACATTTAAGTACAGGCAAGCCACACACCTCCTTACATCTCAAACACATCCACAAATTGGCAACTGCTCTTTCACCACACTGTCATCCCTGCAACCAGAATCACCTGGACCTTCGAAGAGCCACTCATCCCCGGCCAGCCTCTTCTCCTCCCCCTCTTCCTCAAAGTCCAGCAGGGCCTGGAGCCGCAAGGCCGTGTTGGGGTACACGATCTGCAGAGCTGATACATCCTGCAGGCCACACACAGTAAATGGGTTATACATGTTCACAAGGGGCATGTGAACACAGAGATGAGTGGCACACACCTGCTGGATCTCTTCCCCTGGGTATAACGGGAAGGGTTCCTGTGCGAGTCGGATCTCTAGGTCAGCGTGCCGCAGTTTGGCCTGGCCCAGCTGATCGAATTGCACTTGGCCTTCGTCATCACGGCACACAGGGTTCAGGATCACGCAGTAGTGACGTGGGGGCACCATGATCATGCGCACAGGGCTAAACAGTACTCTGTGGTGTGGACACGACACACACACACACACACACACACACACACACACACACACACACAGACTTCAAGACTTAATTGGTCACTCTAAATTGCCTTCCATGTGTGACTGTGTGCTTGTGATGGACTGACATCCACCCTGTGTTACACCTCAGCCATACTGTTTTGCATAGTTAAGCATGATTACTGTATATGTGGGGGCCTGAGAATTCTGACCTCTCATTGTCTTGTCGGATGTAGGTGCGAGGACCAATCTCCACTCTGGCAATATTGGTATTCTGGTCCAGCACGTGAATGTAGTGATGCGGGGGGATACGGATGATGGACTCCTCCATGATGGTGCCCCCTCTTGCCATCCGTTGACCTCCAGAGTTCTGGACTGACATGACTGCTGGAGGGGGGGGGGACCTTTCAACAGCTGCTTAAGTCAGCAATACTGATCAGGGTCACGATCAGTAGGGGGTAACATGGTTAGAGTACATGGTCAGAGTACATCTTTCTAATGTTTACCTGCAGGTTTCTTTATTGTTAACTAGCAACAGCCTCTAAACAGAGACATATGTTCAATTTACACACACACACACACACACACACACACACACAGAAAAGAGCACAAATCTGCCTCCTGCCAACTGGTTTTTCAGGTGGAAATTCCCTGCGGCCTTTGCTGCTGGCAGTAAAACTAGATGTGATACTGATTAATGTGACCAGAGTTCAGCAGCAGCAGTGTGTGACAGCCAGGAAAGGCTCAGGACGGGCTCCCCTCCACGCGTACGAGGGTGCAGAGACAGACAGACAGACAGACAGACAGACACAGACACAGACACACACCACGTGACACATGTAATTAAATGTAAGCCTAAGGCCTATATGGGGTCTTGTGTGTGTTGCTTGCACCAGGTAAGCCAGGACAGCTGCAGCAATAAAACCACAACCTGTAGTCTGTGTCAATTCACAAAATAAAAGTAATTATAAAGTCTACGCATTTTCAGACTGACGGCTCCTCAAGTGGTCGAACTTGGCAGATGAGAAGATTTAAAATAAAGCCATACAGAAACACAGGTGCAATAGGGGAAAAGTCGCTTTGCCGCAGTATACGTAACCAAAACACAATCTGATCTGCCTAACGTTAATTCCTAAAAAACAAAAAGAAATGTGACAGGAGGAGCCGTACCTGGAAGATCGCAGCTGTTGCGCGGCCGTCTGTCTGTCCGTCTTGTATAACCTCCTCGCGAAGTAGGAAAACAGCAGCAGAGGGTGTGAAGAAAAACAGGCTCTCGTCAGAAGTTCCTTGGCTTCCTGTGCTTCTGCTCTTTCGATTCCTCCGTTTCTTCACCAATCTCGGTCGATGTGGCACCGCCTAATACAGCCGCACCCCTAATCCGTGTCTCTACCACATTTCCTTATGAATCAGCCTATCGCAGCACTCCTCAGTGGTGACGTCACGTACGCGTTGTATACAGGAAGCAAAGAGAAGACGGTTGCATTGTGTTTTACCGTGTTGTTGCGCGAGGGCCTGTGTAAAGCTGCGTTTCCATGAAACTGACAAGAAGAGGGACAAAAAAGACCACTTGACCTTTAGTAACTTTGAACATTTAAAGACTGTTGCTATTTTCAACGTTTCTTGGAATGTGTTTTTCTTCTATGTTCCGTTTTTGATTTTACTTATACAGCAGGGTAATGTTTACTGTATGGGTGTACGTATTTTGCTCCGGGGTACCGAGGCAGCAAGTAGGGTTCAAATCTGCTTTAACCACTATTCCCCCTGCTGGTCTTATATGTCATTCATCTATGAAAAAGTGCAATGCTCTACGTTTAACATGAACAATGACCTTCCTCATCTGCATGTATTACTGATAATGTTTATATAAGTGCTGTTTATCATTATGGACATTTTGAATAAGTAGAAGTTTGATTCGGGTTGAGTTAAATGGGGCTTCTCTTCTGTGTCACTGGTAGCCCTTTCACTTGCTTTGTCATTTAAAATATTGACAGGCTTCTTTCCTTAGTCTAAATAAATAAAAGCCAGCAGCAAAAACAGGGTTTCAGGCAACCGTGCACCTCTGTCTCCCACCCAAAAAAACCTGTCTGAGAGACCTGTGATCACAGCATGGTCAGCATGTGGGCCTGTATGTGTCAGAGAAACTTTGCAAAATGCAGAATCAGCTGCCAAATGTAGTGTCAACTTGGATGCAGCTCACCATGAATGCCTGTGTGGTGTTCTAGGAAAAGAAGGAACTAGTGGTGGTTCACATCACTTCCTTCAACACACAGCTGTAGGGTGCACACACAAGGAGAACATGCCAACTCCATGCTTCATGAGATTCAAATCCCCACACCCACTTGGCAGCTCAGGGCTGTGCCACTGCATCCCAGGAAAACCAGTAATTCTGTTTAATTTACCAGTTTGTAAAGTTTATTTTAATGTGCAGTGAACATTGTCTGAGTGTTACTGAGTGCTGTCCACCCCCGTGCAGGTTTGGATAATATCACTGCTGACACCCTCACTGAAGGCAACTAGAGCCAGGCGAGGAAAAAAGGGTACTGTGTGGGATAAGGCCACAAACGGCACCCTCAGTGGAGCTCATTCGGGATGGTGTGCTGGGACAATCAGAACATCACTTCAGCTTAGCTACACTTCAGTTAATTTAAGAACTGCCTCCTCAGTGGGTGCAGAGACATCACCAATATCAATATTAATTATTGAACACCTTGGCAGACACTAAGGAGAGATTATGATGGCAGAAACAGCACAGACACTGTTGCCCACCAGAGTGAAATGACATGCAGTGTTTTTGCATCACAAAATGTGTGACTGCACAGTTTGTGGTCATAGCAAAACGACTGCAATCAGCTGGTTTCTACTGTGCACACATCTCTCCTGGGTCGTAGCGGATCCCACGTGCATCGATGTGGACAGTGTGTGTTGCCTCTTCCATGTGAATGTCTGAAACAATCAGAATGGACCACCTTCCCTCTCTGCTCCTGCAGAGAATAATGAGCTCACACCACAAAGGAAAGAGAGGGGATCTGAGTATATTTTAGCCAAGAGAGTATGATACAGTACAGCCTTTAGATAGCAGTCAACAGGGACAAAAGCTGATACAGTATATATATCATTTATATATGTATAAATATGTACATTCTAAACCTCCAAAATAAAGACATAAATAAGAAAACAGATTATGGAAGATAACAGTACGCTTGTTTAAATACTTTTAATGACAACTGCCAGTACCATAGCAAGTGCTAAACTGGGAAGATTTCTTCCATTTGAAGGTTAGGTACAGTGTTCTCATTGCTATCGTGCAGTAAGTAAAATGTACAGTACGACAGGGTACTGTGCGGCACACAAGGACGCACATCGCTCTGCTCTTACTTTTCGGTTCCCAGAGAATTCCCAGTGTTGGACACACGAGAGTAATGCTGCAGGTGTATGTTTGCGAACACGCTGCTGAATTTCCTCAGGGCCTCGACTGTCAACAGCAACATGAAAAGATTTCAAAATAAAGCTGAACTGGGGAATCAGGGAGGGGACACTTCACTTCAACGTGCAAATGCTGTGAATCCAAGGGCTGGGAAAGAGTGCATGGTGTTTGTAGCACAGGGCAACACTGAACAGATTCTGCCACTCTTTTAACTGCACTATCACAAAAGTGATGTTCCAACTGAGTAAGTATTTCTTCGGCACACTAACGTGTCCCCATAGTTCCTGACTTGTGATCAGCACGCGACACACTGTTGTACTCATTATTCACATTTCTAAGCTACATAATACTGCATCACCACTGAGGCTCTGTGCCTCAGTAGCAGCAGCAGCTGCGATCATCAATACTAGAGAGGAGCCACATGGAAACAGCTGTGAGGACACCTGCTGCCATGCCACCTGCCCTGTAGCTCATGCACGTCTTAAGAAAGAAAGCGCAGTGGACATGCAGGGGTAGCTGGGAAGGGCAGCGCTGGTTCTAACGCGTCATTCTGCCTTACGCCTTGCGTTCCACAATTCCCTAACCCACTGCTGCTACCAATTCACAACACCACACTATATCTGCCTCTAAAACTAAAACAATGACCTGTATTAAGAAAAAGGAAATCACCATTCATGAATAATGAAAAACAAAATAAATACATTGTGTATACATTAAATGAGATAATAAATAGTATCTTTACATTAATGAAATCTAGTACACAACTTACACAGTTAAAGAAGAGCATTGTTCTGCTATGTACACTGGTCACACTGCAATTCTATAGAAACACTCTCCTTCTGTCCCTCTTCCTGTTGAGGTTTACATAGCGCAAACATAAGGAGGCGTAAGGCAGCATGACACTTGTCCAGGGGATGTCTACAGTACCCCTACTGCACTACAGCCCGAGAGAGTCACCAATTCCGGGTATCAGCCACAGCAGCAGAGTGTGATGCCACAAACAGCACCTCTGCTCTCTCCCTGTCTACAGCAGTTTACTACCCTGTACACCATGGTACACAGTCATCCCTGAGGCGCCTTCACAAGGACCCACTGAGAAACGGTCTGCTCAACTTTCACTCACCACATTGACCTCATTCCTCTTTTCTTGAGAGACAAAGTTCCCCTCCTCAGGTTCATTTGCTCTTCTCCTATACCCATTTGCACCTGCCTCCCAGTCACCCATCGTCGTTTGTCTGCGTCACTCTAAGGACAGGTGTGTTCCTGGAGTGTTCTTCTCGTCCTGCACCTCTCATTTTCAGTCCTGTGTAGTATCGAAATCAGGCTCAGCTGGTCTCTCACAACAGGCTGGTCAGGGACATTTCCAAAGTTCAGCAGACATGCACATCAAGTTTGTGGTAGGCTCTGGTCAGTTCTGAGACCCTCCCTCTGCTGCTTAAATATCAACTCAAAATAAATAAGTACATAAATAAATAAATAAAGCAATAAATAAGACAAAATAAAAACAGTTTGGTACATTCCCCTGACCTACTCTAGGTTCACCACTAAGTTTCCCAAGTGACCCACCCCCCTCCCCTCCCCTCAGTGTGTGTCCGTCTCTCTCTCTGACTCGCGGGGACTGTAGCCGTTGGCGGGCGGGGGCAGGGGCGGGTGGCCGTCAGGCCCGGACATGGCAGCAGGTGGCACGGAGAGATTCCGTGAGGAACCAGTGAAAAGCCGGAAGGCCCCGCGGCAGATGAGGGAGAACCAATAGACCTGGGGGGCCATGAGAAGGGCAGCACCCAGGTTGCAGTGCCAGGGCACTGACAGTGGCACCATGTACAGCGGGATGGAGGCATACCTGCAACATATGGGAGACATGCCACACATATGCATGGGGTGAGATTCACTATCACACACTTAATTACAGTGTGGAATGTTGGCATAGGTCTGCAAAACCAGCAAATCAGAGTGCGCCAAGGCTCTTCTCTCAGTGCAGAAACCCCAAATCACACCCTTCACTGGACCACAGCACTAGTGAGTGTGTGAGAGAGAGAGAGAGAGAGAGAGAGAGAGAGAGAGAGAGAGAGAGAGAGAGAGAGAGAGAGAGAGAGAGAGAGAGAGAGAGAGAGAGAGAGAGAGAGAGAGAGAGAGAGAGAGAGAGAGAGAGAGAGAAAGAGAGAGAGAGAGAGAGAGAGAGATGTGAACGTACCTGCCGTAAGCGTAGTAGAGGTAGGGGAAGAGCAGAACTCGGCAGATGAAGAAAGTGACCAGCATGAGACAGCCATTCACTTTGTGAAGGAGAGTGTGCTGCTGCTTGTACTGCAACACACACACACACACACACACACACACACACACACACACACACACACACACACACACACACAGAGAAAAAGAGAGGCTCACACACCAGGTTCATGCGTGATCAGAGGTGCAGACTTTTAAGAGGCAAGCAACATGCTGCCCCAAAATTATTATTAATCGTTAATGAAGCTTTAGCAAGGAGGTGGAAATAAGTTTTTAGGGAAACAGCCATGCATTAATAACGTTTAAACTGGGGAGTTAAAATGCTACTGAGGTGTTAGGTCTCTGGAAACAACCAGAATAAACTCATTGACATTAACACACAATTAAAATGACAGACAGAAAGTGACATGTTCCTGCTCCTGTTGCTGTGGAACCCACAGAGACTGACCCTTCCCATCTGTATGTGTGTGTGGGGGGGGTATCTTTGTATGTCTCTGGCAGTGAGAAGAGGGTCAGTTGTACTTGGAACCGGACAGAGGGTCCCCAGGGGGCAGATGTGTGATGGATTTTTACTGACTTCAGACATACTGGCCTGAAGACGCAACAAGTCCTACTGATGACATGCAAGCAGGCAGGCTGACAAACACATAATCTCTCATGGCACCACACAGCAGTCATTACCTGGATCAAGATTTTTCCCAGGCAGACGGATGGAGTGCTGAGCTCTGCCAGAAACATGACACCCTGAAAGTAGTCCCCCTTCCCCTGGCGCCAAAACTGGAAGCATGAGGAAAGAGCTGTGTTAGGGCATGCGCGCACAAACACTGCCTAGTAAGGAAAAACTACACTCCTTGACACCCAGAAAATGTTGCTGCCCTCTAGCTGTCCACTACGTGTCCCTTTCTAATGCACCTCTGGCCCAGGTTCCACAAGCAGCCGAACAGGAACACTGGTTTATACCACTGAAACCAACACCACCACCATCCTCTACTGTCTCTTCTCCATCTATCTCATCTTAAAGGCGCAAAAATCACATGGAGGATAGTGATGCTGAAGCTTGGTTGTTAGGCAGCCCCTAACAGTGGCCATTGCCATGGAATCAGGGAAGCTGGTGGTGGGAGAAATAGAGTGCAATTGAAGGTGTGAGCACTGCTGACCGCTGACATTGGGGCCAGTGGGGGGGTTGCTGGCAAGAGGACTGCTGTTAGCCTTCTAAATAACCTAATAATTACTTCTTGTATGCAGTAAACTCATGAAAGGCCATGGCGACAGTTACCACGGAGATAGGGAAGCAGACGGTGACCATGACCACATGGTGCAGCACCATGAGGAACTCCCGGCGTAGGTAGCTGGCAAAGGCTGTGCTCAGTGGCTTGGGCTTTGAACTGTCCTCATGACCTTTGACCTGCAGCTTGTACCAGTAGCACATGAACATGGCATAGATGTCGTAGACAAAGTAGGGGACAGCGAAGAGGATGTAGGAGCTCGTCAGCCAGTGTCTGCGGGACAACAAAGTAACAGGGATGAACTCTGGTCTACATGGTCGCCAAGTGGGCACACAGTTCAGCATCTGTGGGAGGTGGTGTGGTGCATGACATGGTGTTATCGTCAAACTGGAGCTGATTTCAAAACAAAAAGCTTGATGTGACTATGAGCAAACACACACGTCATGTGCTGCAATACAGCTGTGATGAACTTCCTGGATTTCCTGGATAGAAACTAATTAGGTTGAGATTTTAATTAGATTAACAAGGACATGAGATGAACAAAGCAGAAAGATGGAGTTCTTTCTCTCACACACACACACACACACACACACACACACACAGGGGGTTCTCCCAGTGGCCCATCTCCTCTTGCAGTGCCATCTGCAGCCAGGAGGTCTAGGGGGTTCTGATTGAGCTCTCTCTGTCCCTCAGAGTTGCTGTATCCCTCCCAAACCCATGTCTTTGACAGCCATTTCTCTCCTGATAGCTACATGTGATTATATATTTTCTGTCTGAATGTCACTCTTACAAGCAGCTACTTGAGGGATGTGAACCAGAAAACATGGTAATATCAGACACTCATCATCCTGTGTGTGTGTGTGTGTGTTTTGTTCACTGAGTTGTACTTTACTGTGGAGAAAAGTATCCCACAAATGAATGAACACAATAAAAGGCTAATAAATGTGGTAAAATGTAGTAAAGTGCCATGACAGCCCACCATACTCTGTACACAGTAACCCCAACACCCAAAAGAGCTGACAGATTTCACTTACTGGTCTTTGATGATGTCCTCACAGGATGTGGCGATGATGTACCCAGCTGTGGACGCCATGATGGCTTGGATAGAGGAGACCAGCCTACAGGAGCAGAGGAGAAACGCAAGTCCCCATTGCAGTCATGAGGGAAGAGAGACACCAGAATACTGTTAGGACTCATTTTGTCCTTCAGTTACCAGAAGCTCAGCCTCCCCACCCTTCACCATCCCCCACAGCTGACCTGGCTGAGACAATGACAGCATCGCCTTCACTCCACCTCAGCCAGGGGGCATTTTTGAGGCACCGCTTGGACAGCAAGAAGAGGCCTGGGAAGAAGACAGATCCAGCAAGCAGAATGGCCAGCATGGTCTCTTGACTCACGGCCACGGTCAAGACTGGAGTTGGGGTTACAGTCAGGGTTGGGGTTAGTGAGACCGTGCTGGGTCCACACTTGTCCTCTCAGGCACCCAGAACCTTGCACTCGTCTTCTGCTCGCCTTGCAAAAGGTTGTGGGACTGGACCCCTATACAGGTGTGCCAGAGAAACCCTGAGGGGGCAAAAACCCTGTGCAGATGGTGAGATGGTGCCACTCTACAGGATGACAGTAGGCATCATCCTCCAGAGAAGGGTTTCTGTCAGCTCACACACCTACTGTATTTTACTGTATTATAATGCCATCCACATGACTGCAGCCCACAATGACTTTCAGTCAGTATTAAAATTTATTAAAATGTGTTTTAAGAGAGCAAAGAGAGAGAAAATTGTTTGTCTCTGGTGACCTCCCCACCCTGGTGCAGGAGCCAATAATCCAGAGGGAGGCCCAACCTGCGGGGGAAGACAAGAACAACGGGTGAAACCAGTGAGCTGCACACAGACATAGAGTGAGCCCCCGTTTTACATTATAAATTTTGTTATTTTTAATGTTTCTCCGTCTCAGTCTGGATCAGTAAGATGAAGGTTGTGCGGAATTCTGGGAAACTGTCCCGCCTCCACACGGGATCGTCCCGGATTACAGACACAGATTTAGGGAGATTACAGAGAGACCTCGGGAACATGCGCGACATGTTGCTGTATTCGTGACGAGTGTGTGGTTATTAGCTAAATATCCGACATGAAATATCAGCGATTTTAACGTAAAAATACAGGCATAGCCAAACTCAGGCTCTCACACACAAACGACAACAGAGCGCAAAGGTGCGGTGTGTTACTGGGCCCGGTTCTGTGGTCCCGATGCGCAATGCGCTACCGCACGGACACCGTTGGGGACACACATACACACCTGTACATCGTAACCAGTCATAGCAATCCAGGTGTACACGCAAACACACACACACACACACAAATGTTGAGTTTCTTATGTGCCTCCATGATGCTACTTCTCAAGGTTCCCGCGTGATGACGACGACGACGACGATGATGATGAAGGTGTCTGATGGAGACAATGGACGCGGGTCCGACGCTGTGCTGTGTGTCAGCACAAGGCCCGCCGTACCACAGCGCGCACCCCCACTGCAAGCACACGCACGCATACACACGACCCCGTTATTCGCGGTCCTGCACTAGACAAATCCACAGCGGCCCGTCGCGCATCCCGGACAATCCACGTGCTTCATCATCATCAGCGTCGTCGTCATCGTCACTGTCGCGATCTCGGTCGCTGCCGCTTTTGTTATTGTTTGTGTTATTCTTATTGTCATTAATGTTACCTTTACCTTTGTGCGGGACGGGCGCCCCCCCCGCTGTCCGGATGCTGCGCGATGCGGCTCCTCGCGCTGCCTCCCCGCACGCTCAAGCTGCTGATGCCATCGGCTCCCGCCGTGCGCGTGGCCCGGACTCCACAGCCCTCATCTCAGCTGGCCGCCGCCGCTGGGGCCTCGCACCACATCACAGAACCACATCCGCATTATCCCCCAGCAGTCCGCTGTGATGCATGGAGCCGCTCCTGCTTGCGACTGCGAATGAAAGGCAGCAGCGAGTCTCTGTGCATGTCCCCGCCCCCTGGAAAGAGGGAGGGATTGCGGGGGGGGGTGGCGGGAGGAGGAGGTCGGCGGGGGGTGGCGGGGTTGTAGGACAGGGCGGAGGGAGGAGGCAGTCGTACTGGATTCGCACCAGGGAGCTTCTCCACACGGAGGAAATGGGCCATGAAACGCCGCTTCAACTGCATCACCAGACACTTCGGCAGCCGCCATACTGGATTCATCTCGCGCCCCAAGCCACTGCGGCCGTCAGACGAGCCGTCCAATCAGAGGTGAACGTGCGGTGAGCTGATGTCGCCGCGGCCTCCATTATTGGCTGAGCACGGCTTTATTGACGTGAGGGGCCGGTGCTTTAGGACAATGCAGGGAAGCTCCGCCGGGACGTCAATACTACCGTGTTCAACAAGAACCAACTTCGGCACCAACATACATGCTCTGAGGATGTTATTGTGAAAGAAGGAAGATAAAACACGAACATGGCAGAAAACTATGCATATTTCATAGTGGAGATAACAGACTGGGGCCACTGAGTCTGTGTACTTGCCGTTTAAAATTCACATCCTGACTGGAGATGTTCACTGATGCCTTTGAATGTGCTGACTGTCCAGTGAAGGCACATCATGTTGTGGAAGTGCAGTCAGCCACCAAGTCTCCAACAGGCTGCTTTACAGCCCTGCTGCTCCTCCATATTGTAACAGACAGCCAGTGGCACTTCAGTTTCAATCAGCTGTGATTCCAGACCCTGCAAGCCTCTGCAGGCCTGGTGCCACCCAAGACTGACAGGCCAGCGTTTCCAGCACAATGACAGAGTTTATGCAAGAAAACAGTTTCTCTGTGAACAATATTTTAAAAATTAAACTAATTCCCAAAGTTTAAGCTCATTATATTAGACTGGTAAAAAAGAGAAAATTAAGAGCATACAGTGTGCTAAGAACTGACTTTGTAAATACAGTGTTCAGATGTGGATGTGGCATTGGTGTCAAAAGCAGACACCAGTTAAAGTGACACTTTTACTCCACTCATTTATTTACCACTTCACTCTGCATTTTTTCTGAAGAAATTCAAGTATTCATTGGTAAAACAGAAATAAATCAATGTTTACATGGCAAAAAACCAATAGCAAAAACAGTGTCCTTTATCACAATCTTATGCAGAATAACAACAACTATCAGGTTACAAGACAAAGAAATCTGTCACATTTACATTTTCTGTTCTATTCTTTACCTCACCGCTTCACTCAGTCTCACACACACACACACACACACACACACACACACACACACACACAATTATGAGAAGAAACCATATTAAATAACACTCTCCCATCTAAAACACATTCAGTACCAAAGTGGAATAACCAATAAACTAACATCAGTCACATGATCCACAAATACAAAATCTAAAAGCTCTAAAAAAAGGAACAAACTCCAAAAATGGTTGGTAGTAATTTAAAAAAAAAAAAATTTCCAAACCCCTTTTTAGATCCCTTTCTGAGGAAGGCTAGTAAGTAAAGACACCTGTTAGCTACAGCCCCCTCTGGTGGGCAATAAAGGTCATTGCTGCCTTTGTTTAACCAGCTATTCAAAGTGCCACTAATCGCAGCCATGGGGGGCCTCAGCACATCTAGGACCTCTGTTGGAACTGCATTTTTAAACAGATAACTAGGTTAGTCAGGCAGGCAGGCAGACACACACACACACACGCACGCACACGCACGCACGCACGCACACACACACACAGTGTGTGTGTGTGTGCGTGCGTGCATGGCAAGAAGTAAGCCTGACACCCCACTATAGAGGAAAAAACTCAGCAGCATTTACCATGGTACTCCCTGCCCCCCCCCCCCACATTACAGACAGGGAGCTGCTCAGTGGGAGGGTTACATTACAGTACAGTGTAAAACAGTGTTACAGTACAGTGGAGACCAGCAGGGTGTACAAGCCAGTGTGTCCTCTGGTCCTGTGTGTTGAGGTAACAAGATCATTTACAATGGTTTTGCACTGCGCGTGCGCACACACACACACATACACACACACACACACACACACACACACCACATGGGACACTTCAGTTCAAGAAAATGTAGTAAAATGCCACACAGCAAACCAGCTTTACAATTGGCCTGTATCACCAACCCTTGGCCACAGCCACATCTAAATGCAGCGAGCAGTGATCGTATTTAATAAAAGTACAACAAATGAGTGTGAGAAATGGCCTCATGAGTAATACGTTGAGGGGAAAGCGTACCATGTAGTAAAGTATAGTAAAGAGCAGTTGAAAACCCAGTATCCCACAGTCCACAGCAGTGGTCCAAGTGACCTCTCACAAATAGGAGATCCACCTTCATTTGCAAATACTATCAGATTGACATTATTATTATTATTATTATTATTATTAATAATATCATTATTAATAATATTATTATTATTATTATTTGTATTGTAAAGGGCCTTCTAAGCCAAAAGGTAAATACACCCCTGAGTGTGACGTACAGGAACAGACAATGCAGGTGTGGCCAGAGGTGGTGCTGTGGCACAGTACACCGAGGAAGGGGTGGCTGAGGAAACACAGCGGCATTAACTGTATCTACACCTAAACTAAAGCATCTGTACGCTAACATGGGACACCTTGTATGTGTTTCCTAGCTTCACCCTTCTGTTTCACCAACACACACTCAGCTTACTGGTTTCAGCAACGCTACGGAACCTGTCACACTTGTGTCTGATCTCGGCGTGATCAGAGAAGCTGTCGCAGCATTTCCTATAAGAAGCGTTGTGAGTCCGCCCCCTCCTGCCTGCAGCTGCTGCCCTTCATCTCTCCTCCTTCCTGGACACTTTGGACGAATGCCAAGCTGTGGACCTGGGGGGGGGGGGGTGCACAACATTGAACATGCGATAGCCTGACCACGTTCCAGGACTTTCTAAAGTTGCCCCAGCCCTGCTCACCTGATGAAGGTCTTGAAGGCAGCACTCTGAGGGTTGATGCACAGCGGCACTCGCTTACCCTGCTGGTGCTCCGTGATAAAGCGGTGGATGAGCTCTGCACACACAGGGACAGCAGGCCTGTCAGCTCCTGGACCGCATCCCTATTTGTTACAATAAGCCATGTTTGTTGGACACAAGTCCCACACCAATGCAGACCTGGTTTACCTGCACACTAACACAACAGCGCTGCCGCTTCCCTGCATACCTTTGCCCTGCCACACAGACTGCAGGCTCTGCTCGTAGCTGTGGCTGAAGGCGCGTTCGGCCCGTGGTTCAAAGTCCCTCGTGTACACCCTGCCGGTGGGGACTGAGTAGCAGCACTGGCACATGCAGGTGTGGTAGCGCAGACGGCCCTCGTCCAGGTACGGGTGCAGGAGGGCATCACTACCAGAGATGCGCTTGTTCTGAGAGGCAGTAAAGCTGTCACTGTCTGAACAGGAGTACTGCGGTACAAGCCAGCATCTCACAGGATTACTCACAGGATCGAAAACGAGCATCCTGCACAGCAGGTGAACGGCTTCGTGTGTAGCGCCGTCCGACAGCATGTACAGCACCGACAGTGAAGGCTGAGGGAACACATACACACTCACTCACTCAAACACAAACACCGGTCATGCAATTTACATCAAGCACGGACTCCATTTATACATATATATGGATGTTGTCAGTGGAACCACACAGCTGCTGTCCAGGACTTGACTGCACAACCTTCAGTCCACTGTGTCTGGGAGGTGTGTGCGAGTGCAGTGTACCGGCTTGTGGGGACCACTCAGGATGTGTGCTCTGGCCCCCTCACAGGCTGACGCCATGGCGGATAGGGGCGGGGTGCCCAGCAGGTCTGTGATCAGGTCCAGCTGCAGGAGAGGAGCACCAAAGCCCAGGTCACCCTTGTACCTCAACTAGCAATGCAATTAGAAGCCAAGTTGAACAAAAGCACCACCTGCTGTATGGGACTCTGTGCCTGGAACAGAATGCGGCGGCCCAGCAGCTCAGCAAAGATGCAGCCCACAGACCACACATCAATGGCTGCCCCATAGTGGCGGCTCCCCATCAGGACCTCTGGGGCCCGGTAATACTGCGTCACCACTTCCTGGGTCATGTGGCGAGAGGGGTCTGGTTCCTCAACCCGTGCCAGTCCGAAATCACAGATCTGAGGGCAGAGGACAGCAGAGGTGACGAGCTTGTAGGACTCTTGATGGTAGCTGTGAACAGTGTGTTTTGCTGTTGAGGCGAGCACCCAACAGGAAACCTTGAGCAGGCAGTTGCTGTTGACTAGCAGGTTCCCGGGCTTGATGTCCCTGTGTAGGATGCCAGCAGAGTGAAGGTACTTGAGGCCTGAGCACAAACACAAGACAAGATCTCATTAGCATGATACCAACACTTTCACATCAAACAAAACAGGTGCTTTATGATCAGGACTGAAACAACGGCTCTATTCCATGTTATAGTGTCTCCCATCAATTTCTGGAGGACATATTCTAGTTCACATCTGCACTAGAATGAACGTCCATATTCTGCTAGGTTGTTCCTATTTCTGAACTAAATGAACACACAGTGAATATCCTACTTATAGTCATATATAACATTACACCAGTTCATATTCAGTACTGCTGTTTGCTACATCTATGTTCATTTTACTTAAGATACACACAGGTACATTGCTGAAGAGACTAATATCTGTAATGTTTTGCTCAATGTGCCAGATTTCCTTGCACATGAAAACACACAGCCACCGAAGCGTGACACTGTCTCCACAGAGGACTCCTCACTCTGTTCACTCTGTCTTGACTTCAATCTCAACATCTGCTGAGGTCGGGACATAATTTAAATATATAGAAAAGTGTCTTTAATCTCCTTTTGACCTACTTTACATTTATTTTTAACCCCAAATGGGACTCAGTTCCTCAAAATGAAGCTGAATGAATGCCAACCACAATTAAGCTTCCAGAAAGACAAAACACATCATCTGTCCGGATCATACACAAAGGTATAGGTGTGTGTGTTTGTGTGTGTATCCTCCAGGGGCCCGTCTCCCCATCGGCCGTCACCTCTCAGGATCTGGTACAGAAACACCTTGATGTGGTCTGTAGTGAGTGGCTGAGGTGACACAATGACCTTGTGGAGGTCACTCTGCATCAGCTCTGTGATGACATAGCTGCAAGCATCAGGTGAAGGAAATGCCATGGGGGACACACTGCACCAGAAAGCGACACAATTTGTGGGATCAGGTAGAGATACAGAGAGGAAACCCTCAAGGATAAATATATTGGGAGGATGGGAAAGGCTGAGAGGGGAGCAACATGGCAAGTCAGAGTAGGATACATCTCCTCAAAGCAGTCAATCTGAGGAGGCTGGAGGATGTCCAGCGCTGACAAGACCTGCAAAATAAACAAACAGCCAGGAGCCCTGGTGTGACAGCAGCAGTTGTACAGAGTCAAATATCCTCCTCAGGCTGGTCTTTGTCTCTCAGGGCAGCATCACTACAACTGCCTGCTCACCATTTCCCCTGCTGGTCTTGCACACTGTTCACACCACCACCTCCAGACCTCCCCACTACCCAGCCCTACCCTCCAGCACCATGTCCGGGTTTGAAAGGGCCTCACGTTGTCGTGCTTAAAGAAGCAGAGCATCCTGAGCTCCCTGAAGACCCGCTTACAGGACACCAGGTTCTGGAAGACGTTGGGCATCTTCTTGAGCGCCACCTTCCTGCCGTCCCGAGGGTCGGTTACTGCCCTGCGGGGTCGCAATTGCAGCCGCGTCAGGTTGCGGGGAGCACAGACACATCGCCACACTGAGGACCGTGAGCTGTGGAGGGCAGGCCGCAGATCACCAAGTACCCATTAGTAAAACACACACGGTGCTCACCAAACCACTCCGAAGGCCCCGTATCCGATCGGCCGGTCCGGCTCCATCTCCGCCGGGCTCGGGACCTCGCTGGCCGCGTCGCTGTGCGGTTGCGGAACGGCAGCTCCCCCACCGGTGCCTCCACCGAGTGCAGCCTGGTGACGCGGCGTCCCTGCCGGCGCAGCCGGTCCACTCGAGGCAGGGGTGGCGCTGAGGCCCGCGGGGGCCGCGCCAGTCGGGCCGGCGCAAAAGTACTTGTGGCCCAAGTCGGAGCCCGGGAAGAGGCCGCCGCCGCCGCACGCCGGCTGCCGCCCGGTCCCGTGGAACGCCATTTGGCCCGGAGTTAACAGGCGACACACATAGTGAAACAGCAGGTCACTCGGCAGCGGCAATAATAAACATTATTTACTGAGAAACGCGCCTGTTGCGGCTTAAAAGTGACCGTGCAGCGGAGGAGGTAAACAATAGATGAGCTAACGTTAGCCGGTTAGCTGAGGTAGCTAAATCGCATAAAAGTCTCCTGCAGGCACCGTCATTCCAATTAAATTAAATGCGTAAAATCACATTATTCACATTTACTTTCGCCCCACACTCGGCTGCGCAGAGCACCGGCCGCCAGCCAGCATCGCTGCTGGCCGAGGACGTGGCGAGCAGCGCCGGGACGGGTCCGGACTCCGACCAGCGAACAAAGCACCCAGGCAAGAGCCGCTCGCGCGGCGGATGGATACAAACGGAAGGCGCGAAGAATTTGAATGGCGGTTTATCGACCGATTTCCACCAACGTTAGCGAGACGCCCAAAGGGAAGCGCTTACTCGGGCAGCCCATGATGCGCGAAGCTAGCCACCCCAAACCGCGCTCCGCTCAGTGACCGAGGCGCCGAGCCCCGCTGCCCTCTGATGCCGCTTTCCGCACAACTCGCTGCAGGGAGGAACCGTCGCGACCCGTGTGACCCACCCAACGGTGTCCTGTGCTCGAGAACAGGCCTCCGCACATAGAAATTACACTAATATGAAAATTGCGGTCTCACATTTCATACATGTGAGGTACTCAGAAAGCGAAGGAAACGAACTGCGCCCCCCTTCTCTTCTTTCAGTTTGCAAGACTGTGTGTGAGGGAGAGAGAAAGGGGGGCTATGGGTGTACGGATGTACGTCTTGGGGGGGGGTATCTCCCAGGCCACAAGGAGCAGGACACATACAGCCCCTCTCAGCAGTGTGGGATGTGTTTATAAGGCACAGGACAGATGTACTGAGTGTTCATCACATCCCCACTAGAATGTGAACCCTCAGCTCCTTCTGTAACTAAACTGGTTGCAACCAACAACATGCAGGTTGAAAGTGTGTCCCCTCAACTGCTGTGCCACCTCCTGCTAAAAAGGAGGCAGCCCACCATGTGACCAGTGTGGAAATGCAGCAGCACATACGCACATGGCGGCGGCAGCAGCAGTGAAAATGTAATTATTATTGATGTATATTTACAGGTATTAATATAGAATATCAGAGTAACACAAACACAGTGAACAGGCTTCAACACAAAGGAGGACAGTCAAGGTCACACATTCACAATTATTACATTTTAGCTCTTTTACACTTCAACAAACAGACACCCACATGAACAGTAACCACAGGAGGCCATCTGTATGTACAGGTTAAGTCTACAATTTACCATGGTAACTAATGCCTGTGCCTCTGTCACAACGTGTTCTAAATACAGGGTGGAGTATCTGGGGGTAAAACATACCACAGTGTACCATTTGGCAAGGCTCTGCTGGACTGAGAAACCCCACCTTTATTCAGGTACATCCACTCAGTTATTGCAAATGAAAACTCTGGATCAGCAGAGTGACGGGTAGTTTCTTGCTTTTGGCATTGTTTTCCATACAATACTGTGCAAAAGTCTTAGGCACCTGTGGGGAAAAATGCTATAAAGCGAGGATGGTTCCAAAAATAATGCCATGAATACTTATTAATCAATAAACCTTCTAAAAAGTGCAGTAGACAAAAAAAACCTCAATCAAATCAATATTTGGTGTGACCACCCTTTGCCTTTAAAACAGCATCAATTCTCTTATGCAAACTTGCATGCAGTTTAAGGTAGAGGTTGGTAGGTTCTTCCAAACATTTTGAGGAACTGGCCACAGTTCTTCCGCAGACTTTGACTGTCCCTGCATGTACTCCCAGACTGACTTGATCATGTTGAGATCAGGACTCTGTGGGGACCATGCCATCTGTTGCAGGATTTCTTCTTTTTGCTGAAGATAGTTCTGTATGACTGAGATTGGGTGTTTGAGGTCATTCTCAGGCTGCAGAATGAATTTGGGACCAACCAGAATCCTCCCTGATGGTAGATAAGAATCTACCTGTACTTCTCAACAGACATTGAAGTTGCATGCCTAAGACTTTTGCACAGTACTGTATATTAATTCATATAGTTCCCCCTGCAAATTCAATTTTTGCATGGAAACAGTCAAACTGTCAGGCCATCACCCTGCAACAAAGTCAGTGCAACAAGATAAAAAAAAATCTGACACTACATTAAAATATACACATTTATATATAAAACCCAGCTACACTGAAATGACGTGCTGTTCCGCCAGGTTCCAACCGCCATTGGGTGTTTTGCTCCCTCTGCACAAAGCAACTTATTGTCCTTCCTGTTTGTGACCAGAACAGCTGAGAAAAATTACTTACCAAATATGGGAGGGGAAAAAAGCAGGAAAAGTCAGCCCCCCCCTGGGGGGGGGGGGGTGCACGGGTGCACTGCTACACTCAGAGCATCATGAGGGCTCATGGCACAATGAACCTAAGTCTGGCCCCCCTAGCCACCAGCAACTGAGTGGGAGAGTGAGCTGGTCAATGCAGTCCACCAGTGTCCAGGTTCTGCTGCAGCTTCTCTCACAGGGCCATCTCCTGATGTGTCAAACTTGGGTTTTCACTTTCGGGCAGGAATGTACAATGACACAGTGAAAAACGCAAAACACATCAGGGTCACGAGCACAACTAAGGTGACACCCGCAGTCATCGACGCCATGAGAAGCCCTGCCCCTTTCTATTTGGCACTCAGTTTGGTTCTCTCACACACACACAAACACACACACACACACACCTGTGTCCCCACCTCCTCCTCACTGTGCTGCTTATCCCTGGGCCTCAACCTTTTACTAAGTCTCCTCACACCACTCTTCCTGCTAGCTCTGGGACTGGGCTGCAATGCCGGAGCAGTCCGAAACCAGCAGTCCGACGATGGCACCGCCACTCCCTCCACCACACACACTGCTGGACACAGAGGTGGTCGGACTGGGGCTGGGGCTGCCCTGGGGGGCAGTGTGCGTGCCCATATGACCCTGCAGCTGCGTGGGGGTCTTGCACTGCACACCACACAGCTGGCACAGCAGGACCCCCCCTGCGCCAGTGCCCCCGAAGCCACCCCTCTGTCCCTCGCTCTCTTTCCACTCCTGGCCGTGGTGCTTCTGGGCATGGACACGCAGGTATGTGAGCGTGGTGAAGGCTGTGAGGGGACAAGGGGTAACATAACACTGAGTGTATGTCACTTTTGCAGCTCTGTGTGTGCATCGACAACCGGGGGACTCACTGCGGTTGCAGAGGTGACATGCATGCTGCTGAGACTGGTTGTGCACCCTCATGTGGTCCGTGATGTAGGCGGCTGACAGCAGCTTGCCGCAGATGTGGCACGGAACCTTCTCCTCATGCCGGATCATGTGAGCACGCAGCCGATCCCGAGTGGCGAATGCTGACTCGCATGTCTGCACGAAACATGCACATACGCTTGCACAGTCAGAGGTGGTTGACGAGGTGCACGCAGTTTCTATACTTTAGGATCAGAGCAGACAGACATATTACCTCACACTTGAATGGTCTTTCTGTGGAGTGGACCTGTCTCACATGGCTGTTTAGGTGGTCAGGCCTGCAGGGGGGGTGGGGGGCTGGTTACAGCAGTGGCACACACACACCCAGACCCTCAGCGTGCAGGAGGACCTTGTCATAGGACCACAAGACGCATACCGTGAGAAGCCCTTGGCGCAGTGGGGGCAAACGTAGGGCTTCTCGATGCCACCCTGGTGTGAGCGCACATGGTAGCTCATGCGGTCCTTGCGCTTGAAGCGCTGTTGGCAGATAGGGCACGAGTAGGGCTTTTCATCCGAGTGCGAAAGCCGGTGCCGGTTCAGGTGGTACACATCCCGGAAGGCCTTCCCACAGGCCTCACATGCATGGTTCTTCCGCACCGGGTTCGGGTTTGATGGACGCTGATAGGCAGAGAGCGCCGTGTTATTCAATATTCAGCAAGTCACTCTAACTGCAGGAAATCAAACCTCAAAACTGGTAATAACTACATTTATCTGATACCTTTCTCAAAACAACATACTGCTCTACCTATGTATACAGCAAATCCTGTGCTGCTGGGATTTGAACCTGCTGCTGATATGTGACAGTTAAAAAACAAATATGATTACTTTTGTTATTATTAGTAGTACCACTATTGTTGTTTTTATTACCGAGTGCAACAAGAGATACCCGTGGGTAATATGCACCCTCTCATGCAGGGCAAAACAAACCTGAGCCATTGCCCCAGCAACCACATCTGCAGAAGAAAGAGCAGGGGATGCTGTCATGGTGACAGATGCTGCAGCTATGGACACGGCAGTGGATTCAACATCCTGGTTGCCGAGGGCAGGCGGGTGAGGACCCGGCTCTGGAATGGGGTGGGTGACTGAGAGGTGCAGCAGGGAAAGGGGGACCGTTGTGTTTTCGACTCTGCCACCCCCTGCCACATCTTTAGCACTCTCCTCTCGCTCGCGCGGCACCCGCTCCTTCATACGGATGCCTGTGTGGACTGACTGATGGCGGCGAAGGTTGTAGCTGTTCTTGAACTGCTTGTTACACAGCGGGCAGATGTGGGATGCGCGGCCTGGCCGGGACACGGGTTTCACTGTGGGAAAGGGGAAAGTGTGTGTAAATGTGTATAAGCCCACCCTTTCCACCCTCCCCATCCACCTTGACTCACCAGATAAGGGCTCCTCATTCAGGACAGCAGTGTCCACTGTGGATGGGGGCGTGGCTATGTGCTCTGTGGGCGGGGTCTCTACAGAGCCTGTTAGATCTGGTAGGAGATCTGATTGGAGAGTTGCCTCTGCCTGGGTCTGGGTGGGTGGAGTCTAACACAGGTAAATAGGAAGAAAGTTGGATAAAGAATATGGAGCACCAAATGCAGCACTTTGGTCACCTCACAGAGACAACATCTTCTATCCCTTGGTCCACAGGGGTCATCACTACTGAGCACTGATGTGGCAGTAATGTGACAGCGACCACGACTGAAACACAACACACCTGCACTCGTCTCACCTGAAAGAGGAAGTTGCTCCAGGCGGCATCCATGCTGGAACAGCGGGACCCCCCCAGGGAGGCGCTACTTGCTTGTGAGGTGGCTCAGTGCGTGACACCGCCTCTGTCCTGCCGGGCCACTTTTATCGCGCTAGAAACACATCTTACTGCAGAAGCAGTAAAGCGCGGCACCCCAACGCCCTTCTCCCCTCACTCCAGACACTCACTCATCGTGCACCAACCCGCGCAGCCATTTGATGTCAGCAGTAACTGGTCACTCTTCACCAATCCCCGCCGAGACAAACAAGGCGAATGCAAATCCGCGAATTTTCGCCGCTGTTTGTACGAGACAAACTGCAGCTAGTGAACTTATTAGCCCGCTGGCTTAGCGCCCCGCCGTTGCTGGGGAGCCCCACGCGCGCACCGAGATTCTTGCGCAGGTTCTCGCAGCATAGGAGCAGGCCGCGCGGCCTCTGTTGGCACTGTCGGCCCGCCGGGCCCGGTCGGCCTTTCGGAGCCTCGGGTTTTCCTCTGGCCGCGGCCGCCACTAAAGCGCTCCCCTCCGGCCGCTACTCGTCACCTGCCAAGATGACATCTTTCTTTTTTCTACCGCTCCCTCCCTCCCTTCCTTTTCTCATTTTTTTTTTACCGTTTGCCCCCACCCTCCGTGTCACACGCACTACGGTGCCCCCGCGCTTTAAAGGCGAGTGTCTTCTAGCTAGTCGCTTAAAGGGAAGGCAGTCCTTAAAGGGGAAGTGTTCTAGTCCTGCTTTTTATCTCACTTCGGCCACGCCCCCTTTCCCCATCGTCTCTTTGGCCGACATCAATTTCCAAAAAAAATATATATATATATAAATAAATAAATAAATAAATAAACAGCCCGTTTTCCATCTATAATTCACATACCTTTTTTTCCTTACAATTTAACGTTCAATTTTGTAAGTTCAAAATACGGACCTGTTAAAGGGAAACATGTGCAAGTGTAACAGAAGCCTAGTGAAGAATGACTATGAGTGGCATCGTGACCATTTTTCCAGCGTTAGAACCTCGTCCGGGACGCCGGCGACACCGGCAGCACAAATAACCAGAGGACTTACGTGGTAACTGTGTTTATTGCAGTTTCGGCACCGCAGACAGGACAGCACACCTTCACATGACTTTTACACAATATATACCACAAAAACATCTCCCCCTTCTCTAAACTGAATACAATATAAATGGCGCCGTTATCCTCTCTTACATCCATAATTTACTGGTTAGCTAGCTCCTTGTTCCTAATAAAATTCAATACAAAGTAAATTTCTATACAAAAAATAAACAAATTATTAAAAATGAGCATTAAAAACATGAACTCCACACTACAATGAGAGCAGTGCAGCAGTAGAATGGGTCTGTCTCTCCATCCATCTGTTTTGCATGCTGCACTTTCTTCTCTCAACTGACTGAATGGTTTGACATTTCTGCACCACCAGCTGTGGTAATTCTGGCAACATCTCACTGAAGTTCTCTGTAAACATTTTATTTCAATTTGCAAGTGTCAGTGTCACATTTCTGTGGATTTCAGTGTGTAACTACTCATGCGTGTCACCCCGGTGCAGGAACCACAGTCACAGTTTACAAGGCAAACTCACATTCCTATGAAGAAATATCAACACATACGTTACCTGTATATACTGATGGAAGGAATATTTCCTGTTCTTTTTTGGAAACAATACACTGAAATTGTTTCAACTGTCAACTTCACAATGTGACTATACTTATAGTTACAAAAACAAACTAAAAAAATCATAACTGTACTTTCATAATTAAACAAGTGTCTGTTTATAAAGGTCCTTAAGACTCTGCCTCACAACTACTTTCCCATGGAACTTGCTCCTTTTTCCATCAGAATCCCTGCATTTTCTGTGCCCTCCACCCCTCATCTGCAGATAGACTGATAAATAGATGTTCATGCAGCATTCACTCTTCCCCTGCATGTCTCCCTGTCTACAAGGTACACAGATAGATAGATAATTATAGCTCAAAGACCACACATCCTCTCATTCATTCAGTCATTCAGACACACCCCCTTCCTCCTTGCACCCAGAGGGACATACATAAATAGAGTGACTGATGAACAGACACTAACTTCTTCACCCACTCACTCACTCTTTGCCCTCTCTTTCTGCCTGTCTGTAAGGTCCATAGCCGCCATGTTTCTGGCAGCCGTGACCAGGTGAAGGACGCTGATGCCAGACTTGAGCACACAAACGACCCCACAGACTCCCAGCAGCCAGTGCAGCAGGACTGCGTCGTGTGAACAACATGAAACAGAGACCAAGAGAGGAGGAGAGACCAGTCAACACTACAGTGGGGTGTGTGGGGCTATGTTAGCAGTGAAGATAGTGCTGTTGTTACTGCAGCAGCAAGAGGGAAACACTCACCATGTGGCTCCTCAACAAAGTGCAGCATGTAGAGGAGGCAGAAGAAGAGCTCATTGCCCATGCACATGAAGAATAACACTGGCTGGAGAAGGGGAGACACTGGTCAGGACAACGGTCAGAGTGTGTGTGTGTGTGTGTGTGTGTGTGTGTGTGTGTTTCATTCATACCCGAGAGGTGTAGTAGAGCTGCAGGATGGGGTTCCCCGACAAATCAATGGTCTTATGACTGGAGGCTCCTTTCATGGTGGAGCTGAGAGGAGGACAAAAGTGACTCCTGAGAAGGGTCCCCAGTTCAGGACAGAAAGCATAGCATGGACCCCCGAGTGCCCCCTACCTACCTGTGCAGGTGGAGCCAGTGGCTGGCAATGTCCAGGCTCATGCTAAGTTGGAAGAGGAACACATATGAGGGGTAGAGGAGCGCCAGGTTCACCAGCAGGCACATGGTGGCACAGCGGTCAGTCAGCATATCCAGCATGGCGCCGAACTTGGTGCCTGTGCATCACACACAGCACTCTTAACCTCTCACTTCATGTTTATGACTATTAATCCGTGGAAACACTCCTGTGTACACAGCTCTTTGACCTTTATTGTTACTGTACCAAAACCTGTCCCGCCTGTGCGGCACAAGAAGATGGGGGAAGGGGTGTGGGTACCCTGTTTTAGCGCGCGCGCCGCGTGCCCGTCGAAAGCGTCCAGGAGTGCGCTGAGCAGGTAGCACAACATGGCTGGCACCGGGCAGCAGGGCATCAGATAGAAGGCCAGCAGAGCCAGGACGATGCGGCAGTAGCCTGCGAGAGACGCGTGACGACAGGATGCAGCAATCAACCGGCACCGTTCGTCAGAGTCCGCGGCGTCCGACACCCATCTGAGAAACCACACGTACTTACCGATTAGGTTGGGAACAAACAGGAAAATGTTCTCTTCCGCCATGATCGGAGAACGCGAAGACCCGGCTGTCAGACTGTTTATCGAACGCGTCACCGTCACTTCCTGCCTTCGCTGTCATTTCCGGTATAGCCTTAGTTTTTTTGGGGGAACTTTATTAACTCTGTCAAAAGTTACAAACATCACAACATATACAAATAGAAATAATTATTTAATTTTAAATTTGATATGATGCCAACAGAAGCACAGTTCTGGAAGCTTTTGGGTTTTTTATCTTACGATTGTATTCTTGCATTTTTTTTACTTTCTCTATAAATAGAGGGAAAATGTTTTTTTATTACTGAATTTGCATTTCTGCATAAAGGATTTGGCTAACAAAAACAAATGGTTGATTATATTACAACCATCACGTTTAATTCTCTCTTTGCCAAAAAGCAAACAGGAGAAGTTGATTGTATACTAGAGACCAGGCGAAACGTATTTGTTTATGGAAATAGGAGGGTGTGACCAGTATATTATAATTACATAATACAAGAAATTTTAGACTATCTCCTTTCAAGAAAACAGGTTGTGGGATGAGATTCCAAACTGATGGAAAATTAAATTAAGCCAATTAATTTTGAAGGTGTAGTTCAATGTGGTAAAGTCAAGAAAATTCAAGCCACAAGATGCATTTTTATTCATTACAAGTTTTACATGTGTTTTATTGTTCCATATAAAATTGAATAAAATGATCACTTTTGGTTAACACTGTCGAAATTCAATGAAAGACTTCTGCCTTTGTCAGCAAGGTTCTTCTTCTTAGAGTCAAGAGTGTCTGTAGACATGAATTTAGTTTCTTCTGGTTTTTATCAATAATTGGAGTCAGTTCACTGTCATCTTTAGTTAATCCGTGAAAGTGTTGGACGGCGGCGCGCTACACACTTCAGCTCGTAGGATGCCGCGGGCGGCCCTCCCCTTTAATTGTACCGACAACGCGCGGGCGCCATTTTGACACGGCGACAAAACGACCAAGCGACTTTCGGCTGTCACTGTATGTCCCCCTATCGCGATTACCGGCACATTTTTGTGATAATTATAAAAGTAATTCACTGCTGACCCTGATAAGGACCATCAATTTGTTATGGTAGAAAAATTAGTCCAAGTAATGAAATTGGAGGTAAAATGTCAGTGCGAGAAGCCAAGAAAGCCACAACAGGTCACCTGTTGACCACCTGCATAAGGTACAGTTTTCACAGGACAGGTGCTCCTGCACATACACGGGCATATATGCTGTCCTGCTACAATGACCAGTGACCTGCAGTTCTAGAATCACAGCCACCTCAGTTTGTTCCGTACACTTTGCCATTTGTAATGTGTCCCACCGAGGCAGCCACACACACACACACTCTCTCTCTCTCACACTCTTACTTGCTGGTTAGACAAAAAGTAAATCAACACTCAAATGTCCAAATTGACTATTTAATTTGTTAGTTACGCTTCTGTACAATGAATAAGAAGGCCATGCCCAGCACTCATGTGCCAGTGACTCCTTCATGGCCAACACACTCCAAAACTCATTCCGTGCACCAGGTTCACCAGGTTGCAGCCTTTGTGTGCTGCACACAGGGGCCCGGTTAACTGATTCAAATGCAACAATGTCATGTTCACAATTCCCCAGTCTCCTTTATTTTTTGTGTTTAACAAAAAAATGCCGTTACATGTATGGGAATGATAAAATACAACTCAAAACTTGCCAAACTGGAGGGAGGCCATTGAGCATACTGGACTGTAATCTATAAATATATATACAGCTAGAACTTACTGTCCTGTACACAATTAATACTGTCTCTAATATTCTACAACCCTGAAGAGTCACTGCCCATAAACTCCTACACCTTGAGGCTTAATAGGAAAACGTGGGTTAGGTAGTCCTACTTAAAATAATTATAATTATTATTTTATAGGTCTATCACAGTAACATCTCTCAAAGTCCCCACCTAGTGGTCAGTATTGGCAATAACTCTTTCAAAAAAGAAACAAAATTAGTGCACAAATATTTAAATTGCAGTAGTAGTAGTAGTAGTAGTAGTAGTAGTGGTAGTAATAATAATAATAATACTTAATGAAAATTTTCCAACTTTTTCTGCTCAGAACTACAGTCAACATATCAAAATTATTATTATTATTACTTTATAAAAGTGTTTACAATTAGTTCTTTATATACACATGTATAAGTACAATATAGATTAAAAGTGTGGTACAGTCAATTTTTACTGTCAATAAACCTTTGACAAGTATTATATTTATATATATATAAATGTAGTGTTACGTATACAAATGCTGTCTGTACATTAATTCCATGCACTAAAACGGACCTCCCAGCCTCCCATCTTTACATACGCAGTATGCCTGTAATGGAATGCAGGGAGTAATATTTGCACACAAGGCCTGTGTCAGAACACCATGATGTTTGTGTGTACACGTTTGGGAACTGACCTTGTCACCTTGCCAGCACTATAGCCCAACATTAACATCAGTCTACTGAGGGACCATTTGTTTTGTTGCTCAACACAACCACCTAATCCCAGTGTTCCTTTGAGTGGTCTTAAAGGCAGCAACATTTGCTATACCCTCAGCCATTGGATGGCAGTGTAGTTTACGTAACCTAAGGAATGACAAATAAAAATAAAAAGCTTGTTTAGAAATGGGTCCCCCATTTCTCCCTCTCCAGTTTAAACAACATTAGTGTTACTGAAGATCCACCCCTGTACTTGTTTCATCTGAAAAGCATTATTTACAGCATTAAATGTCCTCTCCTGTCCAGTCTACTAATGTTCCCCCTCTGCAAATGTTTAAGGTTTATGGTTTTATCCTGGGCATCGTCCTCCTGTCAATCTGTAAACAGTAATTGCAGCAAAGCACTGACCACATCCCATGCCTACTCTTCCCCTCTATGAATAGGACAGGTGGGACCCATTGGAAATGTGTGAGGTGACAGAGGTGCTGCGGCTCAAACCCCCCTCACCTCCCGTGGCCCCCCCAGGCCCGCCACCTGAAGCTGTTCTCCTCAGAGGCTGGGGGCTGTTTCTCAGGGCCATGAGACTAGGACCCCTCACCACAAGGCCACCTCCACCACCACTGCCCCCACCCCCATACCCCCCCTGAGAGGAAGATGAGGAGGATGAGGAGGGTGGGGAGGATGATGACAGGGATATGGGGGGTGGGGGCGGTGGTGGGGGGAGGAGGGCCAGAGACTGAGAGGAGGAGTGGGAGGACAGGTGGTGGGAGTGGCCATGGGACAGGTGGCTTGCCCCTCCTCCCCACTCTCGCTCCCTGTACAAATGTGGGGTGCTCTGGTGGTGCTGCTGCTGCTGCTGTGGGAGGTGGTGGTGATGGTGGTGGTGGTGGTGGTGGTGGCGGTGGGAGGCAGAGGAGGATGAGTGTGAGGAAGGGGTGCCCCCCTCACGTGTCAAGACAGACTCTGCCCTGCTAAACGGTGTCCCGCCACCCTCAGCACAACTGTTTTGGCTCCTCCACGAGTGCGGCGCACCCGAGTTGTGCGGGTGCACACCATGGGTCCAATGGCTTCCGGAGCGTGGCACAGGACGTGATGGCCACCCCCCCGAGGCAGCTATAGGTGGGTTTGGGTAGCCTTGACTGAAGGCCTCTGCAGGGATGCCTGTTAGTGCCATGTTGCTGAAGCCTAGGCGCATGCTCTCTGAGTCGAAGGCCTCGATTTCATGGGCCTGGCGCTCCAAAAGGGTTCTAATGCGCTCTGAGCGCTCGTTCTGCAGCGCCAGCATCTCCTCCTCGATCTGGACACATGTATGCGGAAAACAAGAGGTTATCAGAAACACTGTAGCATGCCCAACCTCAGGCTAAATATGTGGCAGACAGCAGGCCTCACCCTCTGCTCCAGCAGGGCCCTGCGGATGGACACACGCTGCTCCAGCTCCTTGGCCTCCCGCTCATGCTGTGAGTCTGTGTGGATCTTGATCTTGCTCTGGTAGGCGTTGAGCAGTTCCAGCTCCTGCTGCAGTTGCATGCGCAGGACCTGGTACTCGGCTTCTTGAGTCTCATCAAGCCGCAACTGCAGGGGTCACACAGGAGAGAGAGTGGCAGGTGTACAGTGAATTGGTGTGAGGCACAGGGAACCCTGGGAGAAAGCTTACAGCATTTCCAATTTTGTTTCTGACAGATTACAAGTGATCTGCTTCCTGATACTCAACTACATGAAAAATTAAGTATTAAACCCACTTATGATTAACCTGGTCTGTAACATTCACTCCTTGGCCATAAACTATTTGAGAGCCAGAGATGCACTGCATTGTGGGAACGAGGTGATTTTGGTGTGAGCCTGGACCAGACTGTAATTGACAGTACATTAAGTAGTTCTACTTTTTTGTTTTTACATAGAGGAACCTTGGAACATCACATTCCTGTTGGAAAACTGTCACCTGTGACAATATACTAGACTGCAGCAGATGTACACAAGCCAAAAACCTCCTGCATGAGCCACTAGAACGGACGACTTCTCTGCTTGCCTTACTCACAGCCTGTGTGGAGAGCATGTCGTTGATAGAGTGGTCGTACTGCTCGGCCAGGATGGCGAGCTTGCGCGTCTGCTCCTCCTTCAGCCTCTTGAGCACAGCCTTGTGGTCTGCCTTGGGTGTGCTCTCCAGCAGGTGGTTGCGCAATGCCTTGTACTGGCGTGTCTGGATCTTACATGTGTCCTGGAACTGCCGCTTAATCTGCAGCTCTTTCGACTGTAAGGGGGAACCAACTGTTTGTTAGGTGAAACCACATTGCCCTCAGCCTCTTTAGGGACTGTTATTGACACCTGAAAAGCAACAAGGCACCACAGCTTCTCCCACACATTGGTGCCCATTTCTGGCTCCTCCCATACAACAATCTCGACCCCCTTGCTCAGATTACCCCTCCACATCTATAGCCAATCCCATATCACAGTCCCCACCCCAGTATCCCCCCACACAACATTCCCTGCCTCCAGCCCCACTTTCACTGCACAAAGCTGCATCTATAGGCTGTTCATGGTTGTAAGCAAGTGGCTGAGAGCCAAGGGGGTACTCACCTTGAGGCTCTTGGGCTGCTGGCGCACCTCCATGGCATGCTTCTGCCGCAGTTCCTGCTCACGCCGCTTGTTGTACTCAAGCTGGTTGGTGAGCTCTGTCTGGTGCTGAGTGCGGATCAGCTCGGCCCGCATGCGCTGCACAGAACCCAACTGACGGAACTCAAGCTCCTGTGTGGACTCGTGGTGTCGCAACAGCATGGCACACTCCAGGTCCTTCTGCGTCTGACGCTTGTTCAGCTCCTGCCAGTTCAAGGCAAAACAGAAGATTGATTTATCTAAGACGCTCCAGGATCAAAACATCAATCCTTTCACTTGATCAACGCACTTTCTCCAGCGTACCTCTCTCAGCAGGTCCTGTTCCAAGTTGTGTCTGGCCAGTAGCATCTTCCGCTTGTACTGGCGGCACTGCAGCTCGTAGTATTGCCTCTGTCTACGCAGGAGCCCCGCCTCCTCCTCTGCCTGCACCTGCTGCAAGCTCTCCTTCTGTCGCACCAGCCACTCCTGTTTCTCCCGCTTTGGTGTTGACTGGTTCTCATTCAGCTCCTACACACACACACGTGGCAGTGGTGGGGCATTACAGGGTCACGTATGCTCGGCACATGCATATGGTTCCAAACAGTACGGAGCAGGCGGTACCTCCTTGAGCTGCTCCTTTCTCTGCCGGTACTGCCGCTTCTGGGAATCCAGCAAGGTAGTGAGCTCCTTCTTTTGCTGGCCCAGGATGTGCTGCTGGAACTTCTTCTCTTCAGCCAGTGCGGCTTTCGTCTGCAAAAATGGAACCATCAATCACAAATGGCTAAACTTTATCTTCTAACATTTTCAAACTCTTCCGCTGAGAGAACAAGAGCCCATCAACCTCCTTCTCCAAGATGGCCTGATGCTTCTTGCTGAGCTTGTCCCCTTCTGCGGCAAAGCTGTTTCTCTGGGTCTCTAGCTCTTTGTCAAGCCTCAGCTGGTGCTCGTCCATCTCAGCCTTCAGCTTGTTCTCCAGTGCCATCAGCTGCTTCTGGTGCTGCCGCCGCATACGCTTGTAGCCAGACATCTGCTCCCGCAGTGCAGAGCCCTGCTCATGCTCCTGGATTTGACGGGTCACCTGGGAATCAAGAGGAATGGGTTTCCAGTTGACAGTCAGAGCAGCAGTTCACTGAAGTCATAGGAGAATTTCAGCTCTTTTTCTCTTTAAACAAGGAATTCAGGAGTATTTACGACCAGATTCATGCTTCAATCACCAAACCTGTTGATGGATTTCACCTCAGTGACATCTAACAGACTTTCAGATGTCCATCATGTTACACAGATACATTTGAACAGTAGTTATGCCATTTAAGTGAGGGAGAGGGTTGCCGCCATGGCTACCAGTGAGGCAGTACGGATAGTGGCAAAGTGGTCTCGGTTCCGGTAGTAGGCGCGGCGGCGGGCAGCAGATGAAGGCTGCTGCTGGGCATCCATCTCAGGCTGGTAAGGGTCATCATAGATGTTGTCATGGCCCTGAGGTGCAGGAGGAGCGCTTATGAAACAGCACCAGCAGATTTGCACACTGTAGACCCCACTTCTACATGCAGTCGCCCCACATCCCCACCGCAGCACTGACCGGTGGCCGGTGAATGATGGAGCTGTTGGAGGTGACTGTGTGCTCGCCCTCCTGCATCATTGCCATTTCCCCACTGTCATCAGAGCCATCTGCCAGGCTGTTGACAGAACTGCTTTGGGAACTGGCACTGATGGACATGGAAGGTACTGAGTGAGAGCTCTCCATACTATTCACGGTGCCTGTCCTGAGCAGGTACTGCTCTGCCTCCTGGCAAATACACAAACAGACACAGCCGGAAAGAGAAACAGGGTCAGGAATGCAAAATTGGAGAATGGGCTGATCAACCTGCAGCCCAGTTCTATTTAGATCATGAAAGGAGCTCAATCATTCAACACAGCACAACTACAGCTCCTAACACTCGCAGTATCAGGAAGGCAGCAGCACCTCCTCCTCCTCCACACCACCCTCAGGGGTAGGGCCATTGTGTGTCTCCTGGAAGAGGATCTTCTTCATTTTGCGGTACTGCAGGTTGTCCAGCTCCCTCACCGCATCCTTGGTCCTTGCGATCAACTCCAGCACAACTGACATGGGCCGCTCCCTGCACAGGAACCGATGCTAAGGGTAGAAGAGTGGGGAAAACTTGTAATTCATCAACCCCAAAACACACACACACACACACACACACACACACACACACACACACACACACACACACACACACACACACCTTGAGCAGGGCTTCAGAGGTAGGTCTGTCCTGGGGGAGCTTCTGTAAACAGGAGTCCACAAAGTTCCGAAAGTATTCTGACCTGAGAGGGAGAAGAGGACGGAAGCTTTATTGACACAGTATTACCAAAAAGCAGGGCAGAGCGAAGGGATGTAGCCCAGGCAGCGAACTACTCACCAGTGATTGGACTGCAGCACAGGACTTTCATTCTGGGCAATGTGGTACAAGGCGCTCATGGCGTTCATATTGAATAGAGGTGGCTTCCTCTCCGCTGGGATGAGAAAGGATATTAGCTTAGGGCCCCAAGCTGCTTAAGAACACATCACACATCACAAATCCCCATCAACTAACAGGAATGTGATGCAGACCGCCAATACCATGCAGGAGGTCAAGTTAAATGGGTTGTAACACACCAAGCAAGGGAGCCATTCAAGCACACACAGTGTTAAGAAGAGAGGTCATACCCAGCTCTATGGATGTGATACCAAGTGACCACACATCGACCTTCCCATCATACTGGCCTTCATCCATGGCAAGGATCACTTCAGGGGCCATCCTGAAACAAAGAGACAGGGTCAGGAAGTCACATGCACATCAAGGGACCTTTACATACATCAGCAGACATCCAGGCTGCAGGGAAATACACCCACTTGCCTGCACAACAGTTTTACTCTGTCTCATATAGTAGCTCACATGGCAGGCTGAGGAGTGACTCATGCAGCAGCCCTAATCACCTATTCCAGACAATTAGTAAAACCACCTGCTACTTGTTTAAGAAGGTTGTGTAGAGGTGAAAGTGAGGACCGGTGCCATAAAATCACTCCTTCACCTTGAGCATCTTGACAATCTACAACACAAACAATTAAATGCCCAGCCCAGTTTGTAAGGGCCATTGTGGAACAGCATGCAGGCTCACCAGTAGGGGGTGCCCACAAAAGAGTTGGCAGGGGCTACAATGGAGGCAGAGCCGAAGTCCCCGAGTTTCACCTGGCCAGGTTCTGTCAGTAAGATGTTCCCTGCCTTTACATCTCTGGACGGGGGAATGGGGGGAGAGCAAGACAACGTTATCATGCAGATCCTCACACAACTACCATACCACTAGTGCTGGAGGAGTGTGACAGGTCACCTGTGAATCATGTTGTGGGAGTGGAGGTATGCCAAGCCCTGCAGTGCACCATGGGTAATAGCAGCTATTTCCACTTCCTGTAGAGGTTTCTTGTGAACTGGACAGAATACAAATGTGAGAAAATCTTTCTGACTGACCAAACATTAAACTGTAAGACTTTGACTGTCACAGTTTCAAAAAAGCTCACCTTCCAGGAGGTCTGAGGCAGAACCCAAACAGTACTCCATCACCAGCTGAGACAGGAAGATGAGATGGTTACGCATATCAAGTTTCTCTGAGCACCATTTAACAAACTCCTGCACAACAGTGTCCTTGTTCTGGTAATTGCTCAGCAAGCACTCTGACACCAGAGCATTTTGGGACTAAAGTGGTATGGTATGATAATCCAGCAGACTTTAGAGAGGCTCAAGATAGCACAACCTGGGTCTGACTACACACTTCTGCACTTTGGCCAGAAGCCTTCTCTGGAGGAATGTCTTACAGGCCACTTTGTATCTCAAGGAAAGGCAGTAAATACAGTAGCCCCCCCTTATCCGTGGGGGATATGTTCCAAGACCCCCAGCAGATGCCTGAAACCACAGGCAGTACCAAACCCTATATATACACACTGTTTTTTGCGGTACATACATACCTATGATAAAGTTTAATTTTTAAATTAGGTACAATAAGAGATTAACAACAATAACTAATAAAATAAAACAATTAAAACAATATACTGTAATAAAGTTATGTGAATGTGGTCTCTCTTAGATCGATATCACGATAGTCGATCTGATAACCGAGACGGTTACTGAGTGACTAACAGTCGGATAACGTATACAGCGTTGATACGCTGAACAAAGGGATGATTCACATCCCGGGCAGGATGGCGTGAGATTTGATCACGCTACTCAGAACGGCGCAAAATTTAAAACTTATGAATTGGTTTTTTTAATGGAATTTTCCATTTAATATTTTCGGACTGCAGGTAACTGAAACCGTGGATAAGGGGGGGACCACTGTATAGTAGCAAATACTCCACATCGTAGCTCCAGGAATGCCACTTACCCAGGCAGTGTGCTCCCTCAAATAACAGCCCTTATACTCAATGGTATTGGGGTGGCGCAGCTTCTGAAGGAACTTGACTTCTTTGATAATGTCCTGCCATTTCTACAAACAATGAAAAAGTGGAGTAAAAAAATGTAACCTACAGGAGGACACAGTAATAAAGAAGAAACTAAGAGCGTTGGAGCCTCACCTCGTTGGACTGCTTGCCACTGTAGGACATCTTCTTGATGGCCACCACCTCATTATTGCGAACATCACGAGCCTGACGGCACAGACAGTGGTTTAAGACTTTCCTGCTGTTGCTGCTGCACCACAGGTAGATGTGTACATCAAGGCCCCCCCTGCAAAAACATCCAGACTCTTTGGTCCCCCTGTAGACCCCCCCCCCCAGCCCTGGAGTCCGCTCTGCAACCTTACAAAGTAAACGGCCCCAAAGCTGCCGTGGCCAATCTCTCGCAGGTCTGTGAAAAGTTTCTCCGGGTCATCCCTGTAGAAGAGCTCTGCCACCTCAGGGTCCTTGAGGCTCCCAGCCCTGGAGCTGCCGCTGGACGGCATCACGAGCTCCTACAAAGACAACACTGCAGTCATTTTCCTCTCCTACTTCAGCAACATTTGACACACAGCATTACTGTTGTTAGTCTACAGCAAATCATGTAGCCCAGTTTTCACTTTGCCCATTTCTTTAATTGGATTTAAACTGAAGATTTTCAGATTAAGGTCCAAGCTTAGTCACATTTGCAGCATAGAAACATCTGGATAAAATGCCTTAGACACAAAATAGTTAAAGGAAGTGTTAAACAGCCTACATAAACACAGTCATCAGGGCAGCTGGTCAAGGACAGAGCCTACCCAATCACCTACAAAATGCAGCATGTGCAAAAGGTGTCCAGGAATCTACAGAACAGCATGATGCTACAGGTGAGAGGGGTCTGGAGCCACTGAGCTGCACTGCTCCTCTTGGCTACACTCAGGAACAGCACTGAACACTAATATGCACACCAATTCTCAAACTCTACATACGTTCATTGAATAAATACTTGAGTGTTTTTTAAATTACTGATGAGCAGCTTCCCAAATGCATCCAATGATGTGAGGTGTGCATTAGCGAGAACATGGCAGATCTCAACCGTGGACATGCACTATGACGTGATTTACAGAGGGGGGAAATCAGGATTTGGGTATAAAACAAAAAATGACTGCTTGGAAAAAATATAAAACAATAAGCACATTAGACAACTCAACTACATTAACTATGATTATTGTCATTTGGAAAACAACCTATTCAGCAGCAGGCTTTATCAACCCAGGATATGCAAATTCAATGAATGCACAATATTTTTCCTAGAACAGGTGCTGGTATGTGAAAAATGTAGATGCTGGACAGATACAGCAGCACAAAGATAACTGTCTTCATCAGTCAAAACTAAAAGGAAGGAATGAAAATGCAGCTTGATAAAGAAATACCTGGAATACACCTCAACACGCAGAACTGACGATGGATTGTCTAATCCAGCACTCAATTGTAAAGACTGTACCGATGTACAATTGAGGGACAAACAGACACTGCCTCAAATCCACAGGTGTTCCATTCAAACCAGCTCCATGGTCATCAACAGGTGACATTTCACGATCCAGCTAAGTGGGTGTCCACTGGACAGGTGTCAATGATCGGGGGGTGTCTGCAAACTGACACACAATGCGAAGCTGCTCCTCGACCTGCAGCATCACTAACAGGACACATACTGCAAATCTGCCCCTCCACGTGCAGTCAATAGCGGGACATGTACACACACGCTGCAAAGCTACTCCTCCTCCTGCATCATCAGTAATGGGACAGACTCCAAAGCTGCTCCTCCACCTGTGCCATCAATAACGGGAAACACACACACTGTGAAGGTGCTCCTCTACCAGTGGCATCAGTAATGGGACACACACTGCAAAGCTGCTACTCTACCTATGCCGTCAATAACGGGACACACACACTGCGAAGCTGCTCCTCCACCTGCGACGTCAATAACGGGACACACTCCGAAGCTACTTCTCCACCTCTATGAGACCATGAACGTGTTTTTCCAGTTTTCCTCACCACATGAAATGCTCGGAACGTTACTCCCCCTTCAGGCTGTTAAAGCTCTCGCAGACACGCGCTGGTAAGGTAGAAACATGGTGTCTTTAGCAGGATAATACACGTACAGAAGCGGCGGCACCCTAACTTACCGCGGCGCGAAGTGATCCGTCAGGAACAAACGGCCTCTTCTTCTAGCTTCACGGTCTCTGTCTCAGTCTGCTCTTCCCCGACGGACTCAGTGTTTATTCACCATCTTTGCAGCTCTTCCTCGGCTCGGCCGCTCCCTCTCAAAGCAACTCCGTCCCCCAGTCTTATGTTTCCAGCTAGCGCTTCAGCTGGCTAACGGAGCCTCTTCCCACTTCAAGTGATCCCCGCTGTGTTTATTCTCGCCCACTGCTCTTTCGCTCATATTTCGCCGTCATATCAATGTTCTGTAACAGGCGTGTAATTCATTTCAGCCCCATTTGTCTCCATTCCTGAGCGCCTTTCTCTCAACCCTTTTTGTTCAGAATGTAAGATGGCTACGCGGGGCGGGAGCCGACCGGAAACAGGAAGTGGAGTTCATGGTCATGACGGAAGTTGTTCCTGTAAGGTCAAATCTGTTATCAAGTACTAAATATCTAGTTAAGATTTGTACGAAAATGTTTCAGTTTCTTTTAAACGTTATGTGAATTGAAATATGACACATTGGTTATGCGCTTCTTAGGTGTTTTCAGAATCGATACTGTATTTGTATTGCTTAGTTTCATATTCCCTGCAATACGAACATGTGCATTTATCGTACATTTATTGCCGGAAATAATTCACATCTTATGAGGATACAGTTGAATGTAAAATTTAGTTTGGCCATCGTAACACTCGCTGGCAAACCTGCAGAAGGTCACACCACGTAGCCACTTTATTAGAAACACCAACCTAGTACCAGGTACATGCTCCTTGTGCCTCCGGAACAGCCTCAGTCTTTCGAGGTACAGATTCAACAAGGAATATGGGATTTGGTCCTCAGTCCTCTTTTGGCCACTAATTCATGATGTGAATTTGTTGTTGTGCCTCATTGGAAAGGTGCTCAATTGAGCTGAGATCTGTATACTGCTCAGACCATTGAAGTAAGCTGAGCTCACTTCCCTGTTACTGAGACATACTTTGTAACAAAGTGCGTTATGCTGCTGGAAGTATCTTTTTAAAAAAGATAGACTGTGTCCATGAATTTTGTCAGCAACAGCAATTATTTGCATTATGAACTGCAAATGATGTTCAGTTGGTATTAACACTCCCAAATCTGTTACTACTGAAACAGCATGTTGGCAGAGAAACAGATTTTTCAGACCAGGTGGCATTTCTTTCCCCCTTTCCAGTTATTGACTTGTGGTGATCACATGGTCACATCTTAATGATACAAGAAGAGACTGGCAGCATAATAAATGACATATAATAAAACAAAATTACAAAGTAAAACAATAAAAAGAATTTAATACAAATATTAGCTAAATTAATGACGAGAGAAGAAGGGAAAAGAAAGGAAGCACTGAAATGTGTCGCAATTCTGACTATATGGATCTTCAATGTTATTTTTTAAATGATACTTAGAGCAGGAGAATCCCTGACCACTCTGGGGAGGGAATTTCACATTATGGAGTGCAGCACAAGAAAGCCCTGCCTGCCATATAATGCAGGTGAGCTTGAAGGATCACAGCCAAATGAATGAAGATTGAAGAAAGTGAGACAGATCGAAGATCAGAGAGGTACAGGTTCCAAGAAGTGGACTCAAAGACATACAGGAAACAAGTGCAGCGATTCTAACACAGATATGATGTGTCACTTGCTGAGGGCTTGGTCCAGATTCCAGCTGCTGTATTCTGAACAACTGCAGCTTGTTTATGGTGGATTTCAAGGTTCCAATGAAAAAGGCTTTACAGCAATCAATCCTAAGATCAATGTGTTAAGTAGCTTTTTGGCAACAGAAAAGGACAACAGGGGATGCTGTCTGGCAATGTTTTTCTGATGAAAACAGCAAACTGCTTAGTAGATACAGCCAACACCCTCTGACTCGACGGACCCAGGTACCAATCCAACTTCCCTTGAGCAAGGTACCCACCCTGAATTGCAATCAGCCCTGTGGGTTTCTGAGATAAACAAGATCCACTACCATGCCAAGATGATGGTCAACCAGTGGGGCCTTGTGTTCTGGGTTAGGGGCAGAATGAATGATATGGGAGCCCTCATCAATCGCCATTTCCTGTCCTTTACTATACTTATTACTCTGAACAATCAGGTCAACCAATTATAAACTTAAATCCATGCATGGCCACATTTGTGTGTTGGGTTGTTTGAGAATTTACAGGTGCTTTAATACAGCACATATATGTATTGGAATAAACACAATAGAACAATATCAGTTTATGACTTTTTACTTTCTCTGTGGAATTTAAAATATTCCCTTTTAGAAACTCAATTCAGCTTTTCCCTTCTGACTACACATGGATGTTCAGCTTTATTTTATTTTTGCATACTGCCTTTCCCATCAGGGATGAAGATTTTTGCAACTGGCTTTTTATATCATGGAAACAAATTGTGACAGTGGTTCGAGACACCGCCAACCAGTTTTTCAGCATAAAACTGAAAAATAATACTGAGTGGGTGTCGAAGAACATTTTACCACAATAAATTAACACTTCAGAAAACCAGATACACAACATTTACGTTCTTATTATTAGTCTGTGTCTAGCTGATTTTATCCAACACAGCTGGCACCAAAAATATTTTACACAATCTTAACTGGAAAAAAATAAGTAATCCCTTTATGGTTATTAATCTGATGGCCTGTAATGGACTGGTATCCCATCCAGGTTGCATCCCATCTAGTGCATTACCCTCTGCTTCTGGGATAAAGACCACCAGGACTGTGCATTAGGATAAGAGGGTATGTTATTCTGACTAAACTAAATTTATCTCCCTCTAACATAGTGATATCTAGAGATGAGCTAAAAAAACAGTCAACACTTTGGGGTTTTTAAAGAAAATAACATTTTCCAGGACCTGCTAGCTTTAAGGTCAGTAACTTATAGCTATTGCATCATAGTTAAGAATGAAAAATGGCATATTGTTTGCACTGTGGTGATAGCCGTGGTAAAAGACACATGATACCATGTGAATGTCACTGTGAAGGGTGGCAACCAACACCCAGTATTAAAAAGGCCAACGAGCAGAGCAAATGAAAAGTTTCCCTGCAACGTGGTCCTTCCATCTTTGTCACCATCTGAGAATTTCTCTCAGTCTCTAAACACAGACCAGTAAAGCTTTTCATCTGAAAGTAAAGTTTAGGAAAATAACCAGAGACTCTGGAAAGGATGAAGGGGGTGTTCACTGTCATCATAGTAATTACCATGGCAACAGGTAGGACTCATTGTACTTAATAAATATGAAAATATAATCTACAGACAAGTGATACTAATGACCAGCCAATGTAGTAAGTTTGCATAGAGGTTTAATAATTTTTATTAGGATGTTGCATAATATGCTAAGGGAAAAAACTATTGCACTATTGAAGGATAAAAAGCTGTGCAGCTGATGCTCCAACTTTACCTGATATTTTATGTCAGTCGTCACATTTGGTTGCCTACAGGAGAGTCTTTTTGTCTGATAGTGAACAGGATGTTGACAGACTGTGCATATAGGAGGAAATTTGGTGAAAATTCAACTGGATTTTTCACTTTCAAACGGGATAAAAGCACTTTTACATACAAGGAAATCCTTTGCAAACTGTCTGAAGTCAACCACCCTTTGCTCAGTACATTTTTGAGATGAGATAATATGAAAAATGTGGTAAGTGGAGTCCAAAGGACAGATAGAAAAAGCTGAGTTTTGTTTATTCAAAGGTACCTTCCTCAGGGGAGTGACATCCAGCAGCCTTATTTCACATTAATGGGCTTTATACATTTTAACACTGATTACTTCAAGCCCTAAACTTTCCATACAGTGCATACAAACCTTTAGTGAAGAGCACACACAGTTTGTACATTAGGCACATTTCTAAGCATGTATGAATATACACACACACACACACACACACACACACACACACACACACACATATATATATATATATATATATATATATATATAAAGTATATACACACATACAAATACACACATAGACAAATACTGTGCACTTGTTCCAGACACTTTCTTTTGTGTTCTCATTCTTTTGCAACTGATGCTTATTTGTTCTCTCTCAACTTTCAGAATCACATGCACAGCTGAATGGTAAGTGTTCACGATGCGTGAATGTTTCAGTTGCTTCCTTTGGAAAATAAATCTTTGCATAGATTCACAGATTCTAAAATTTGTTTTTAAAGTGCTTAGATGAGCACAATTTACACCACCATCTGCTACCACTAAGGTCTTTCTGTGTAAATATAGCACTTTTTACACAAGATTTTGAAACCCCATCTGTTGTTTCAAGCAGTATGATTTTGTCACAGATCCCCACAGCTATAAAAACATGAAGTGATTAATAATTCTCACACACACAGTGTAGCAGTTATCCAGTGGTGCATTTTGTACCCATAAAACATACTGACAAAATCCTGGTTCACTTGTTGAACTGCTGCCATCGTATCCTCTGATCAGTGTGTGGTCAAGCCCCCCTGAACACCAGGATTGTTGGGGGCCAGGATGCTGCCCCAGGGAGCTGGCCTTGGCAGGTCAGTTTGCGTTACCAAGGGTACCATGTGTGCGGAGGATCCCTCATCAACAATCTGTATGTCATGTCTGCTGCCCACTGCTTCGTTCACCTCACGTAAGCATTACCTGCACAGTATGTGATCTCTCTGTAGTTTTACTATTGACATGAGATGTGTATTACAGCCAGACACTTTTATCTGGACACTTACTGTGCTGATACCAAGTTTCAATCCAGACACAGTCTCTGGTTATCCAGATTTTCTATTCAGCAAGTGCCCCAAGACCCATGCAGAGCATTGTCAGCTGTGCACACAAACATCTGTTGTTTAGAAATAACACTGAGCATAATGTAAAAGATCAGTAATTTTTTTGATTTCAACATTCAGTTGTATACTGGTATGCTTTTCCCTGTTTCCAATGTTTTTAACTAAATTTTTGCTGTATTTTTCATTTTGTTTACATTAAGTCTCAGAGAAGTAAAATAGCAGTTTAAAAGTTTAAAAGGAATTTGATGAAAGCCAAAATGAAGAAGCACCATTGGAAAAGCATAGTTTAAATGTAAAGTCTGGGTAGATGGATGAAGGAAATGTGTTGAACAACCAACTGAGGACAGGCTTGAATGCATATGGAAAGGAATTCCTATTGCGTAAAAGTGTGGTTTTGTTTTTAACTGGTTTAAAAGTGGAAAGACCACTTTAATTTCTACCAAATTTCCTTCTGTCTCCTCAGGCACTCAATTGCTTGTTCATCCATTTAAGGATGTGAAAAAAACAAAGATAGTGTATTGTTATTGTATAGTTTTGGGTTTATTAAAAATCTAAGTGGCTGCCCCAAGTTAAAAAAAAGTAACAAAGAGGAAGCTTTTAGAAAGTGGATTATATTAACAGTTTGCTACAGTTTACACCTAAACCTTGGCATAAGTGTGAAACATGTTAGAAGGAGTATGATAGTGCAGGGCTTTGTAGCCTCTGGGCAAGGGCACCTTGTAGTCATTGAGGCTTCAGTCAATTCTAAGTTATACCAAGAAGTTCTACAGTAGAAAGTCAGGATGTCTGTCATCCAAAACTGTCTTTATTATTATGATTAGATGAAGATCAGATCATGTTTTAGGTGTGATTGGTTATCATTCCAATGGGTTCACAAAACTTTCCACAACCATACACACGTATCTGACTTGTTCAAGGAAAATTATACTATTTTCATAGTTCAGAATAATGGTCCCATTGGTTGCGTATGCTAAAGGGCAGCTTTTGAGTAAACCTGGGCCAGACTGGGAACAGATTATTCTTTTTCCCTATAATTACTGAGAATATTGTGTTTATTATTGGGCTCCTGCCTCAAAGACATATCTGTGATATGAATTTGGACAAAACCTCCACACTAGCATTTCTGCCATGTAGCATTCTGTCATGTTGTGTCTTGTAGCTCAAATCCACGTAACTGGCTCGTGGTTCTAGGCCTGCAGACCCTGAAAGGTTACAACCCAAATAATGTGACTGTGTCAGTCAGTAGCATCACAATGAACCCAAATTTCAATTCTGTCACCTTGGACAACGACCTGGCTCTGGTGAAGCTGTCCATCAGTGTTTCTTTCAACAACTACATCCAGTCCATCTGCCTGGCAGCCACTGGCAGTACCTTTTATGCTGGAACTAAGACCTGGGTCACCGGCTGGGGCAACATCAACTCAGGAGGTGAGCACATTCATCTCCAAGCAGACTTGTGGACACAAAAGAGGACTGAATGCCTGCAGATTTAGATCCAACATGCCTAAACTAAATATCCTCAATGTACAAATATTCAGCAATAAAAGCAAACCTGACTTTATAACTAATACTGTATGTGAAAAGCACTGATAGTGGTACTAAGGAAATACAAACTACTGTATTACTATAGTTAGATACTGTGCTAATTGTCATAAATGGGATCCCCCAGTGGCCCTGCTGGAACCTGGGACTTTGCAGGAAGTAGACATTCCAGTGGTAGGAAACGGGAAATGTAACTGCCTTTATGGACTGAACTCCATCACCAAAAACATGCTGTGTGCCGGACTGCTAGCGGGGGGCAAGGACTCATGTCAGGTAGAGCAGCTTACACAGCCTCCTGAGTCAGAACTCCTCACATGTCCACTGTGACTCCAGCCTCCCTGTTCCTGTTCCTCATGCCCCTGTGTCTCCACCTGTGCAGGGGGATTCTGGAGGTCCGCTAGTGGTCAAAAAGGATTCTGTCTGGATCCAAGCTGGGGTTGTGAGCTGGGGGTATGGATGTGCAGAAGCTGGTTACCCAGGAGTCTACACCAGGGTGCCGCGATTCCAGTCCTGGATCAACACGGTCATCACCTCCAACCAACCAGGATTCATCAAATACACCTCCAGTGGTGTAAACAGAGACATCACCTGCTACACATCAGTTGACCTTAACTCTTCCTCGGCCGTCTTCTATTCCTTTGTCCTCCTCTTTCTCCTTCCTTCACTGCTGCTCCTTGGCAGTCAGTTCTAAATGTAACACATTACTGTTAAAATCATTTTATTCCTTTTCATCCATTTAGCTTTAAATAAATCTCAGTAGAGATTCATTCAATTGAACTGTTTTTTTCCATGGCTCCCTTTCAAACCAGGTTGCCACACAGCTCTTCAAATCAAATGCAGAAACATACAGAGAAATAAGCAGCAGAAATACTTAGCATTAATATCCATAGCTATAAAAAACAACAGAAAGTGTTGAGAGAAAAGATGGGAAGCAGGATTGCATGATGATAGAAGAAGTATCCACTGGGTAAACTGGCATGAGGAACTGATGCTCCACATCTACCAATAAAACGTACTGTTAATAGATAGTTGTGTTTTTCCATCTTATCTATACGAGATTCTTTTAAAACTTTGGAGCTTTTTTCCTCCTTACAACTCCAGCATAATTCAACATTCAGTTAGTTACTATTTGGTTTGTAAAGCAAAAAATTTCAGCAGGGTATTAGCAAGCTAGAGTATATTTAATATGTATTTAGAGCCTGTGTGAGGGGAACAGGATTACAGCACATCCTGTAGATAAAGTGTGAAATTGATTGTTCTGAAAGCAATATGAATAAAGACTCTACACAGGCTAACTGCTATATAAAGGCCACATGCATTGTTGCACACACATCAATACAGGTATGATATTTCAACTGTGACTATATTAGTGAAAAACTACTCAATGCAAAGACCAAAAACAACTGTGCCTTTTGGAGATACAACCAAATGACATGTTGTTAAATTCCTGTATCACATTCTTACACGTGTGACCATGGCCACAACACGTGTATGACTGTTCTGGAAGACAATATTGTACAAAAGATTGCCTATAATTCAAGTTTTGTACTAGTTTTTTCTTCTGTAAAACTATTGTGCCGATTTAGTATATGGGACAAAATCAGGATTGGTGTCTAGAAAATCTCATGTGTTTCTAGTTTCTCTTTACCTGCGAATAAAAAAATAAGGTAAAAAAAGAAAATTCAAGAGTATTCATTCTTTGACTCCTTTCACTAGCTCCATATATATTCATTATCACAACTGTTGCCTATTGTTATTGATTCACAACTGTGGGCTTCTTAAAAATCATGGTAAAACAAAACACTAAAAATGTAAAGGGTCCGTTTTTCTTGTCTAAACAGCATCACAAATAACAGTCATGTGAACAAACACTTTCTTTTTACCTCACAAAACAGCTTGGAATTAAAGGTTTGTTATTGGGAAGGTCTGAATCTTGCCTGTCAGGTAGACCCCCCCAGGTGGTTTGACATGATTTCCTCTTCATGCCTCAGACTCCCTTTCTGTTGGTTTATACAGGGCACAGTACTCAGCTCCCTGCTCTTCTCCATCTATGCCTTGTCTCTCAGTTATGTTACTGCCTCTCAGAGCTTCTGTTACTCCTGCAATGCAGACAACCTACAGCTGCCATAATCCAGATCCCTAACCCTCTCAGTAACTATAGCTGCAGTGCTACTGCAATAAGGTCTGACCCTAATAATTTCACTGAGCACAACATCAACCATTTCACTGCACTTAATCCTATATGTAAAGTAAATTTTGATTAAAAGCCTTTTTTTGAAATCAAATACTAGCTATAGCCCTAGTTGCAGCCTAAACACAGCTTTACTGTAAAGGACCCTGAGCCCAATTTTACTCCTCTCTTGTGCTTGAACCCCCAACAAAGTCCCACCTGTGCCACCATAGACCCCCTCCCCAAAAAAACTGGATAGAAAAAAAAACACCAAGATAAATTATGTAGAAAAAACAGAAAATAGAACTCAGAAATGTGTTTTGCATAAGTGATTTTGGTGAATCTTTTAAGTCAGAATTTTAAGTTGTCTAGAATAGTTTAAATTTAATTTAAATTGATGGAAATTAGTTTGTTATGTGTATTCACTTTATGAGTAGATGTTCAGGAACAAAATATGCTTGTTATATGTGAGAAATCTGCAGGTGGTGCAGGAGTCCAGTAAAGCACATGCTTGTGTTTAGTATGACTGTTATTCCCACTTTTTTGCTCATATGGGTTTGAGCTGCTCATACATATCGTTGTAAATAACTGCACTATTTGTATTGTTTTTACAACATTTTCTTTCTACTTTGTTATTGATTACTTAGATTCACTTTATGTTTTATATGTGTCTGCATGAGGATTCGTGATGCAAGATTATTTCCTTGTGCAAACATACCTTGCCAGTAAAGTATCACCTTGTCATTTGTAACACAAACATTACTTTTGGGGAATATTAAGAAACCAAAGATGTCAATCTGTTTAAAATTTTGTCATACCATAAGAGATGTCTTCTGCAATGTTGTCAAGTATGTTTTACATGAAAAAATGCATGCTAGGTGTGAATTTGTGGGTTATTCATAAAAATATGAAATCATGTTACTCAGAGGCACCAAGTCAAACATTTGAACAAAGAAGTTTCAACCTAAAAAGAAAAACCAGATTTTTTAAAAACATTTTCTGCATGAAAGGTTCTTCAGAAGTGCAGAATGCTGGTGAAACAAAAGAGCCATCCATCCAAAAGACTACGTGATTTTAAAGTCTTCTCTGACATTTCAAAATATTATATACACACTAACATGAAATGTGTTAAAGAATGCACTGCTGGAATCACTGTACATCAGTGTGTAAATTGTGTGTATATATAACACACACATTATAACCCATTACATAGCCATTGTGCAAAACAGACTTCTCCCTCCCTTGTCCAATGTTTCTCTTACACTAAATGTGTTGTACACTAAATGTTCTGTTCTTCTGCCTTTCAGGATCATTTCTCACAGGTTCTCCTGTCACTTCTATGTTGATAATACCCTGATCTTCTAATCTTTCATCAACAGCTACAAATCTTTCTTCTGTCACAAGCTCCCCCTTGGACATCTCCAGTTGTATAACTGATCACCATCTAGAACTGAACCTGTCCAAGACTGAGATCCTTCAACTACAAGTAGGTTTATGTACCTGTTGGGAACTATCACGCTGAAGGAAGGTCGCAGACACGTGCAGGCGTAAAGTGAAGAAACCCATTTATTGCCAAAGGAAATTCCAAAGTCGTAGTCAGAAAACAGGCGTGAGTCAAAAACCAGAAAGTAACTCGATACAACCATCAAGCAGATAAGGGTTAAACACAAGCAAAAGCAGACCGGTGACCAGAGTGGCAAACAGACAGAATGCTCAACACACATGGAAACATGGCAATACCTCACAAAGATCACATCAAAACAGACAGGTTTTTAATATCAACTTAACGATAGCCAGGTGCATGTGATCAGCAATCAAGACCAGTGGAGTCAGAACCAGGGGGCGTGACAGGAACTCCATCAAGCTGGACACCTCATTCATTTCAGTCACTTCATCTATTGAGAGAATGGAGGAAAAAAAACAACTAAAATGTCTGCTTTTCCCAACACAACCTTGTCTTGCAGATACAACTTGCATAACATCTGCAGGATCCACCCTTATCTCGCAACAAATACCTCACAGCTCCTGGTCGAGGCCACAACAATACCCCACGTGGATGAGTGTACTGTCCTGTGTGGTCCAGCCTCTCCAGCTGACCCACAATACTAATTGTGTTTGACCTGCCAAAGTGTTCCCATGTATCTTCCTTCCTTGTCTCTTCACTGGCTCGTGTGTTCATAATCCTACATCAGGTTAGCTCTTATTTTTCTATACATGAAAAAATTAAGGAAAATTACAAAAAATAATTTTTAAACTTTTGTTTGCATTACTTTCATATGTGTTCAATTCCAGCTGTGGAATTTTTCAAAATCATTGTAAAATAAAATAATCAAAAAGTTGGTGTGCCTTGGATTTTTCTCTGCTGCATCAAGCAAAACTGGAGCCTGTTTTAACAGTAACTTCACTGCAGAATCAGTCACATCACAGATACCAGAGGGTAGAGGAACACAAGACAAAAACATCCCAAAACAAATGGCACCAAAACATGTCAAATTCATGGCTAAACTTCATGGAATACCTCTGAGTAACATCAACTCTGATGTTAGGACAAATTTAGATAGGAAAGCTAAATTCTGCACATACTGGGGTATAATAAATGTGACATTTTAATACTACATTGCAGATTTGCATGTGAGCAAGTGTGTGCATCAGTGAGTTTGCAAGTGAATAAGTGAGCATGTGTGTTCGAGTGAGCAAGTGGTTATTTTCTATCAGACAGTGAAGATCGTACTGAGAGATGACTGGTGTTTGGATTTTGCCAATCCTCTGTCCACTACTGTTTGATGATTGATAGATGCTGAGAGAGCAGGCAGCTACATACAGCTTGTTGCACTGATCTTGTAACAGGGCTGCTACTAGTGAAACTGAGAAAAACTTCAAGATATGGATGCAGTTTTCATTCAGCACCCCCTTAAGGTCAGAAAACACAAGTTACCGAGCTGGATGGAGGGTGTCACTTATCAAAAGTATAATACCACCCAATTAAATGAATTCAGAAGTTTTATTTCTACCAAGATTTGTGACTTTCATGCTTTTTTAGCTACAACTGTCCCGGGAATCAACATTTTGTTGCTTACAGCCCTCTTACCTGTCTTATCAAATGACACAGAATCCCAGTAGTTGCAGACATGCAGCAGAACTACCAGACTTCCACTTTACATTAAAGGATTGCTCACTGTATTGCAATGCTGTTGGACTTACTTTGAAATCTGGCAGGTCACATGCCTCATAAATGTTGTCAGGAACTTGTAACACCACATCTCTAAACTAAGTTGATTGGACTTTGTTGACAACAATAAAAAGTATATTTATTTTTAGTCATCCTGTTCTCTGAAAAGATGGCACTGGATTCACAGTGTAACGTGGTCAATCACCACTGAGAAGCAAGACAGCATTTTAAAGAATTTATGATCAACAACGTACATGGAACCATTTTTTCCCCCTGGCTTGAAAACAAAGATAGCCATTGGAGTTCTGACTGTGCTCCCCTAAGTTTCAATGTTTTTCCTCCGCATACTAATTTTAAGAACTCATGTTTGGACAATATTACCAAATCTCACTCTAAGAAGTTGCAGGTAACGATATTTGTGTACTAAATAGAGACACTTTAATGGTAAAATAGTTTGGTCGTTATATAATGTGTTATCACTTTTTACCTTGCCACTGCTACATCTTTTTGACCCAGGCAGCACCAGGTAACTTAGCTAGTTCTAGCTATAGCTTACTCTATTGTGATAGACTTATTTTATAGCTGTTATATCAACTTCTACTCCTATGATCCTTTGTTCAGTGCTGTGTGCCACTGTAGGGGAAGAGCACTCTGAATTAAACTGTATAGTTAAATATACTGTAGATACTTTTGATACTTCTTTCTTTCCTATCAGTCATATTCCCTGTCTTGTATACTTTTGATTGGGTCTTTGGTAGAAGCTATCAGCAGCAAAAAATAGATATTCAGTTCAAGGGTCAAGGAAGAGGACCATGGCATTTGCTTTTATGTTGATGATGTACTTGTGTAGTTCAAAAACCGTACAACATGGACTTCCAGACCAACATTCTATGAGGATCCAGGCCAACACCTCACACACCACCATCTTGAACACTGATGCACCGCAAGGCTGTGTGTTCAGCCCACTGCTGCTTACCGTCCTAACCCACTGTGTTGCCAAACACAGCAGCAATTACATCAAAGTATGCTGATGACACCACAGTTACGGACCTCATTTTGCCTTACAGACAATTTGGATTGGCATGTATAATTATGTAAGGTGTGCAGAAGCTCCGCCTGTACGTAACCAAACTAGCAACGAGTTGCCACCTATAGGGGGCCTCACAGGCACGTCGGCAGGTTCTCTGCCAACTCCTCTCTTTTTGCTTCCAACTTTCCATCACTATCATATAGTTTCTCTCCACTGCTGCTGAGGACCCGAACCGGAGACAACCCGAGACCCAGAACATGGCCCTGTGGAAGCGCGTGCTCGCCGTGGCAGCCGTGGTCGCCATGGCAACAGGTAGAGACCCTCTCTTTGGATGAAGAGTGCGACTGACCGGCGAATGAAGCGCCACTTGGTTATTGCAGTACAATCTCAGTCTGTAGAGCCGAAACTCGAGGTGTTTGTGCTTTTCAATTCAGTCCGTTTATTTTCTCCACATTGTGACGTGGGGCAGCACAGCACAACATAATAATGAATAAACATTTTTCATCCTAACTGTCAAGTATAAACAGGTGTCTCTGATCGTTTCCACGCGCTTCATACACAAACGGGAGATTCCTGTCGGTTCCACCAGCGCTCTTTGATACAGTTCATTTTTTATTTTTATAAAAATATTTCATTCGTTCTTCAAGAAGACAAACCAAGAACATTTTAACTTTATTCCATTAATAAATGCATTTGGTTAAAGTATTCGTGCCCACAGCAATGAGACACAGTAAAATGCGGTACTTTTTACTCCGGTTCTCCGGGAATTAACGGCAATTTTCTGCGCAAACAAAAGTAAAGTGATTCGAAGTAAAACCTGCATTTTCAGCCATTTTATTCGCTGGTTTGTGTGACCAGCGTGGGCGCTTTCGTAGAAGCACCTCATCGGTGAGTTTGTTTGGGGCCCGGCGTGACAGTGGCAACGCAGTGACAGCCGGTTCCGGATACCAGCTCCTTCAGTTATTCCTCTCAGCAGGGACCGCATGCGAACTACTCACATGCTAACTGTACACAGCAGGTTCCTGTTTCCACTGACTGCTGTTTGTCTCCTCTCTCCTGTATTGCAGAGTCACACTCACAGGCCAGTGGTGAGTTTATACCTGCAACCTCACACACCTGTCACAGAATGATGTTAGACCACGGTGACAAGGGTCCAAAAGCACCACTGCCACCACTCACTGCCACTGTCCTTACACGCTGCACCTGCCACCTTCTTCGTCTTCTGTTTGTGTGTGTGTGTGTTTGTGTGTATGTGTGACATTTGTACTTGATAGACAAGGCTGAAAATACACAAAGAACTCTGTAGTGTGATGTGTAACATGGACTAGAAATATACACATTAGTCTTACAGCATGTTTCATGGAAGCTCATGTTAGACAATACTGCAACATCACATAATTAACCTGCTCCTCCACTGTGTCCCCTGGTCAGTATGTGGTCAGGCCCCCCTGAACACAAGGATTGTTGGGGGTGAAAACGCTCCCCCGGGAAGCTGGCCTTGGCAGGTTAGCATGCGCTATAATGGCAGGCATGTGTGCGGGGGGTCCCTCATCAACAGCCAGTGGGTCCTGTCTGCCGCTCACTGCTTCGTACCCAAAAGGTAGTATCACAGAGGGTGATGATGGAGTGTTATGCTATGTGATACAGTGTGTGTTACCAGTAATATGATCTAATGCAGTATTACATTGTAACTGACCATTTGCATGAGGGTCAATTTGCAGAAATGGCACCGCTTATGTTGACTCTCACTTCTTCTCCCGCAGTTCCACTTCAGCCAATTGGTTAATGGTTCTGGGCCAGCAGTCACTGCAGGGTACCAACCCAAACTTACAGACAGTGTCAGTCAAAAGCATCACTATCCACCCAAACTACAACACTATACCCAACAACAACGACCTCGCTCTGGTCAAGCTGTCCAGCCCTGTGTCCTTCACCGACTACATCCAGCCTGTGTGTCTGGCAGCCAGTGGCAGCACCTTCTACAACGGGACCCTGACTTGGGTCACTGGCTGGGGAAACATCCAAGAGCAAGGTGAGAACCCTGAGCCATAAAGCCAGCAAGGGGAATCGTAGCTAAAGAGCAGGATGTGTACTTGTTGACCACTTGCCAGTGAATGAGGCAAACCATCCATTCATCCATTATCGTAAACCACTTAATGCCGGTCAGAGTTGTAGCGGTCCGGAGCCTATTCCGGAATCACTGAGCGCTGAGTTATGAAACTTCCTGTGAATGCCACTCCATCACAGGGTGGCCAAAGTGAACAAGTCAGTCAAAATTATCCTTTCAGTTTTAGCATTTTATTCACTGTAGTATTTCATTCAGGTTCTTCTTTTGTGTACAATCCGAGTCCTAAGACTGAAACCCACGATAGTGTTACTCCAGACAGTCACACTATTACAGTGGAGAGCAGGAACACTGTTTTCAGTGTTAGTGTAAGCTCTGAAGACTCACTGTTGTTCACTGGGACACCATTAAGATTCACGAGAGTCCACAGTGCCCCTCCCTGCACCCGGAACTCTGCAGGAGTTGACAGTTCCTGTGATCGACAATGAGAAGTGTAACAGTCTTTATGGAGTGGGCACCATCACCAACAACATGCTGTGTGCCGGGCTGCTGGCGGGGGGCAAGGACTCATGTCAGGTAGAACAGTTTTCACGGCCTCCTGAGTCAGACCTCCTTATATCTCCATTATGACTCCAGCCTCACTGTTTCTGCTCCTCATGCCACTGTGTCTCCACCTGTGCAGGGAGATTCTGGGGGTCCACTGGTGGTCAAACGGGGTTCTGTCTGGGTCCAGGCTGGGATTGTAAGCTTTGGTGATGGATGTGCTCGACCTGGTTACCCAGGAGTCTACACCAGGGTGTCCCAGTACCAGTCCTGGATCAACTCCGTCATCACTTCCAACCAACCGGGATTTGTCACCTACACTTCCAGCGGGATAAACAGTGACATCACATGCTCCACTGTCTCCAGCAATATAGCAGGGTCCTCCAGCTCTGCCATGAATCTCATCTTTTCATCTGTCTTTTGCTTTCTGTTTCCTATAGTAGTCATAGTGGGTGACCTAAAGTACTTATACTGATCATTTTTAAATAATTTTCATCCAGGTACAGCTTAGATTCTTCTGAAGAACAGTTAATTACATTAATTTGCATATGACCCCCAGACAAGGTTGCCTCTCTGTTCTTAAGAATGAGTGTAAAAAATACAGAAATTTTAATAACAACAGCTATCAAGTACTAACAAATTTAACACATTGAAAGGAAGAAGGTGGAGTAGAAGGCAAGACTACTGATACAGGTTGTTGTAATGTGTAAACAGATACATACAAAACAGATATACATATGTGCATAAAACTACAAAATTATGTCTAAATAGGTTTCTCTAAGCTAAAAACAAGCTATTTTCTTTCTTATATCTAAGTTTATACCTCTTAATAGGTAGGCAATAAATAGAAAAGCATTTTCAATCAGCATTCAGCCAGTCCAGGGTGCAAGAAGTAGTAAAATGGTAAAATGATAAAAAAGTAACACTATTTGTCAAAAAAAAAAAAATTTCTGGAAGGGCATTATTCTATTTTTTGGCATCATGTTTTCTTAACAAACAAGCATTTCTGCCTTGTCCCAAGAAATGTTCTCTTTTCATTGACCATATTAGAACGCACTTAAAAATCTCTTGTTGTCAAAACTATGTTAATTAAGTTTGCAAATGTTAGAAATGGCATATTTTGCCACTTTCACTTGGGGAAAAAAACTTTTGCAATGATTATGTCATCAAATATCAGTTTTCAATTATCGGTTCAAATCTAAGTATCGGTACAATGGTGATAACACTGATTTAACCAGTTATTGGCCAATACCCATATGATTCCAATATCATCCCTAGCAGTGAATGTACAGCTGGTTGATATTTAATATGTACTATTATATTAATATTTAGATCCATGAGACTGTGAGTACAACCAGTTTCAGATCTAAAGAACCTCCTTTAAAGATCCTGTCTGAAGCGTAGCATTATAAAACATTAAAGCAATATTATGAAGGAGTCTCAGTCGAGACATCAGCTTACTGCTGCAGGAAGACCACATTGTGTCACTGCCCTCAGACACAGTGAAGTTACTGTACCAAAGACAGTGTCCCCACTATTGCAGGTGTTGTGCTTCAGCTGGGAAAACAGAGGTTCAAAACATTGGATAAACAAATGCCCTGTAGCACGCTACACGATGACATCAGGATCCAGAGCTCAAATAAATGGTGACTTAACTGCTTGTTCACAAGTTTCATTTCTTTTTATTTTTTTATATTCATTGCATCTGTCTTATTAAGCAGTAACAAATGTAGTTTCCCAGCAGCATACAGGTTTCTTGTCAAAACAATCCTACTCTTATTTCCATCCTTATTGCATAAGGGATAAATAAAACAAATTATTTATTTGGCTAATTCCTCTCCTGTAAAACTGCTGGTGCCTATTGTTACTAATTTACAGTAACAGAGCTGTGGACTTTTTATGTCCATCTAAACACAAAATAATTGGAAATGTAAGGTAAGACCTGCATTTCTCTTGTCCGAAAAACATCAGATAACAGGAGCCTGTTTTTTGTGCGCATCCTTAGCCAACAGTTTATGATCCTATCCTAGATAATAGCAGGAATACCAGGAGAAACAGTGCAAGATAAGCACAATCCAACTGAAAAGATCTGAAAGCAGGAATGTAAAAAATATGTTAAATTCCTGTTAGCATAACCTCTGACCAAAGACAGACAGAAACACTTTATTCCAGTGTATCCAATTCACAATATCTAACATATTTTAGTAAAACCGTTCTCATGTGATATCCAGGTATGCAGTTATAAAACCTTAACTACATTTTCCTTCTTTAATTTGGTTTGCAATCATTCTGTAACTTTTTTTGACTGGGTATAGACTTGGAGATAAACTTTTCTGTAGTTGGTAGTCATATTAATGTACTTTGTCACAAGACCAACAGGTGACGAGGAAGAGAAAATCAGGTTGCATTCTGTAGCAGACTTTTAGCTTGGAGCTGCATGTGGCAGAGTTCTAAGGTCATATTTACACAAGGAACCTAAAACAAGTTTGGCAGGTAGTCTGAATAAGTGCCAGGAAGACAAAATAAAGAATCTATTATAACCAAACTGTTCTTCATATTTTTGAGTGAGTGGCAAATTCAGGACAATTCTTTGTCCAGCAGGCACAACTTCACGATCCCTTATAAGCAAATCTCACCCATTTTGTTATTACTTAGCGCTGCATCATGACATTTCAGGACTTATTTATAGTCCTAGATTGAAATTTCTCCAAGATTTTTTTTGTTACGAAATCCACAAACTATGTGTAGTATTTTAGAACCTAGGAACACTGTCAATTAAGCAGCATCACGGAACACATTTTATAGGTAACTGACAACTTGAAAGCTCATGCTCAGTTGTCCCCAATATCTAAGTTCAAGAACATCAATATAACTTAAACACGCTTACCTATTTGCAGCTTCTACCTTACATGGATTTTTAGGATGATTAGCTGAGTTACCCAACATGGAAATATAAAAAGTAGTAATACATCAGATATATCAACAAACTATATTACTCAATGTGATTGCATTTAGTACATATATACTGTGAGACAGGTGGACACCACAGAGACTAACATGCATGCTGGTCCTAGTCCAGGGGAAAGGAAAAAGTAATAATAATATAAAGAATATATCACCAGACTTTATTACTCCTGTCACTAATGTGTGCAGCACTTTGTGTGCATATCATGTATTTCTTAATTTGTACATTTTCACTTTGTACAGATCGTTATTTTTATTTGTGGACATATTACAGCTACTGAAAATTTTAAAAAAATATTATACGACACACATGTTGTGCTGAGAGCACATAGATGCTCACATGTAACAACTACTGGCTCCTGTGGTTGAACATACAGATGTCACTGTGAACACACGTGCTGGCTGTAGTGATAAATTATCAGTGTAAGACGGTGTGTAGAGCATGTACCGCATGTGTAACAGCTGTGTGTGTGTTTGTGTAGAGAGACAAAATGTGTCAGTCATGCACATTTCATGACATTCTCTGCATGTGATGCCAATATTTGTGTCTTCCTATACCTTCTCAGAGACTAAGTTTCAATTTTCAGGATATTAAGTGGCCTTTTTGGAGTTTAATGAACTTGACTACGCAAAAACCTCGCTCAGGCAAAGAAATTCCTATGTGCCAAATTTCAAGTCTGTGGAAAACAAAGCTGTGCATAAAGAACAGATGGGGAGACAAACAAACAGAGATATAGTAGAGATTTCACAACACATCAGAGGTTTTTCCAGTAGAATGACCTGCAACTGTTATCATCTGTGAGCCTCTATCATCGATCATCTGGGCATTTAGTTCCAACCCCAACTCAGGTATGTCAGTATGTTGACTGAGGTTAGCAGGCTTCATACTAGCCATGTATTTTAGAGCACTGGGACAGGGTTAAGCTTTCAAGTTTTAGGTCAGTCCACAACAGAAACTGGTTAAAAACTGGTTAAAGAGATTTACTTCTCTCAAGGTGATTTCTTTGAACTGCAACCAAGCTCACCGTGACGTTCAATGAAACAGCTTATGTCAATGAGTTGACCTTTTTCTCCTATTCATAAGAGCAGGAATGAAGACAGACTCACTGGTTAGAGGTGCTGCTGTCTGTGGCTGCAGGTTAAAATCCATCCTCCTGCTCTAGTATCTTTCAGCAAGGTACTTATACTATAGTGCTCCAGTAAAAATTACTCAGCTGTATTAATAAAGACACAGTTGTATGTAGGATAAGTCATGTTGGAGAAAAACCTACCATGAAACAAAAACCGCACTAACCAATACTATGACAACAGCACTTTGAACTATTGTACATTGACATACATAGAAAGACATACATTCTCCACATAGAAAGATGAATACATACTTGTCATTCCTGAATATGTTGATGAGCTGACCTTTCCTGCTTTTCGCAAGAGCAATAATGGAGAAGACAGACTGGTTAGAGAGGCTAAGGTGTACCACGTGGCTTGTCATTACTGTCATTACTTTGTTTTGCTTCAAACATATGCTCCGATATCAAGGTCACCTAAAACAGAGTATGCACCTTTAATTATGTAGAATTGCTTAAGGAGTGTTAGAATGTTATACTGAAATATGTTCCACTGACATGATGTCGGTGGAATATATTGAGAAGAGAATACCTGAGAAGAGAAGAATCTGTAGATGTCTTTTCCTGATGTTGAACAAATATCTTCGTCATCAGCAGTTTCACAGCATGATTATTGTCAAATGAAGCAAGTCTATCTAGTAGAACGATATCCAGCGAGAGTCTTCATGGTATAGCCAAACTGGAACCCCCTACCTGTTACAAGACAATACAAAGAAACAATGACCTGCACCCACCACTAAACTCTGTGCAAATAGTATACAAGGAATTACTTTATTGCGGCCCCCTGTTCAACCCCCTACTTACACAGATGCCAGTGCTGGGAAGCTGCTATCTATTTTGTGCTCAAACCCTTGACTGTTCTGACCACTGAAACATGTAGTGTTGGCTCTTTTGACCATGATTATGAACCAGTGGACTGTGGCTAAAGTTGATTGCACATTATATGCCAAATGGAAGGTGCTCTGTACTCTTTCTGGGAGCTTCACAATACCAAACCAAGGAGGAAGTATAAAAGAATTTATGAAATATATTTCTTTTAAATATTATAAGAGTCACAATGGTCTGTTCCTTGTTGGGGTAAAGGATGGATCATAATTCATATTTCAGCAGTACATTCATTTTGAGAACACAGTTATACATCAAGGTAAATAGTTTTCAGAAGGAATAAAACAGATAACATGGTATTTGTATCTGAAACAGTTAAAGTAATTGATTAAAGGTTTTTAACCAGCCCTTTTCACCTTTAAAGTGAGACACAGCCCATGTTCCTTCTTTCATATTATGTTACCTTACAATTTTTCAGTGTTTTTATTTTGCAGGTACTTCAACTTCAACACGTCTCTACATTTTTTTACTCAGCTTTTTATATATATACTGGCTTTGTGCGAAGGGAGCCAACAGGAAACCAGAAACGATGTTCACGGCCATAAAGGAAGCAACAGAACCTCAGTGGGGTAGTTTGCTGTGAAATGCTGAATGGGCCAATTACTCATTTTAACTGAGATATTTACTTTATGTAACTTTAATATTGATATACTAAATAAAATAATTAAAATACCTCTTAAAGCAGTACAAAAAACGTTTAGCTGTTTAAATGACAAAATGTGTAAAAACGTGCAACATGACAGTGTTGATTTGCAAAGTAATGAGCTCATCTTTCTACTGAGAGGCAATGCAGCAGAACTTTATATATAAACCTACACTTTTAGAAATCATTTGTGACAGATTAATTTTCACTACAATTAATTCAGTGAGTAAAATTAATCCTTCTCACTAAGACAGAAAACAAAAATCTGTGAGAATTGATTAAGGTACCAAAAATTAAGGTTTCTGCGTGGGCAAAAAATAAAAGTGGTTATGAAAGGAAAATATAATTTGGTATTTATATGTTTGATGTAACAATGCTGGGCATGAGTTAATGTTTTACCTTTTAGCCATTCAACCATGCTCTACCTCAGAGACACCGAAACTGTCTTTCAAAATCTAAAAACGCAGAATGATAAACAGAACGTGGATGAACCTGATTTGTGTGTTTACAGATACACTACAAACATGCTTCTGATCTTGCAAAACCTGCATCATATTTCAAACCCAGGTACCATACAGCCCTCACAATGAAGGGGCCTTTGGAAGGTGTCACAGCTACCATGAAAAACTTTTCAGTTTCTGTACAAATCCTAATGCAGAGTATACTCACTGAAACACACTCATTCCTACATAGTAGGTATAGTAGTAAACTGTATTTATATTATGCATTCATTGCACAAACAAGCTACTCACAACAAAATATCACACTGTATAACCCCTGTTATAATTTGAGTAATAAGCTGATCTTTGCTTCTGTCTCTCAGAATCACACCCACAGATAAACAATTAGCAGTTAGTATTGGTTTCACACAAGTCAGTTTCCCACTTGTCATTCTTTAATGTTCATATCACTTTGAATTCAAAAGTGGGCCTCATTTAAACTTGTGTAAGTACCTGCTACTGCACTGTTTTCAGGCTGAAAATGTCTGGAAAACTCAAACTCAAAACACAAAAATAAGTCAAATGTATACAAGTCTTACAGATTAGTTGTACAAGAACCTTTTGTGAAAGTGTACATGACTATACATAACAGCACTGAAATATTTGACAGAATATCAAACCCCCCTGAATACAAAGATAATTGGGGGACAGGACCCCGACGTGGGAGCTGGCCTTGGCAGGTCAGTCTGCACTGGAATGGTAGCCACGTATGTATTTCTTGTATTTCATAATAATGAAAAAATATTGAAAATAATAATCTTTGATGGACTGCTACACTGTCCAGGGTGTAACCATCCTAGCCTGCTGCCCAGTGGTTCTGGGATAAGCTTTGGACCGCCATGACCCTGAGAAGGGCAAGCTGCTCAAGATAATAAAACAGATGGATGGAAGAATGAACATGATACATTAAGGTTTTTCCACTTTTTTGTTGTCCAGTGATAATTATTCACCACACAGCTGTCAACTGAATCCACAGACTACCACTGTGGAATCCTTTAAAATCATGCTAAAACAATCAAAATGTACATGTCCTGTAGTTTTCTTAGCAGCATCACAGATGACAAGAGACTGTTTTTTTCAGAACTGGTCATAGTCAGATCCCAAATATCACAGAGAGGAACAACTGAATATGAACACAACTGAAGACCAAAGCTTCAGAGGGCACCCAAAGGTGTCTGTATTTACACCGGTATAACATCTTCCTCTGATGGTTATGAACATACAAGATTTACTGAAGATTATGTATGTTTGAGTAAACCTTTTAATTAGTATTATTAGTATTGCAGCAAGTGTATTATGGGAGAGTTGCTGCTATATGTTTGTAAATAGTTGTGTCTAACTGCTGTGGGGAGTTACAGGGGGATTGCAGACCCTCACTGTGCTCATTGTGTTCAACAGCTTTAAAGTGGGTGCGGTGCTGTGTTCTCAGTGTTGGTGTTTAATCATGCTGTAGAGAAACAAAGCTTGTGTCACCATAATCCAGTCTCCCAAGCCATCGACAGAGTCAAAGCAGATGCTTACATTGTTATATTAATCACATGCATGTTTAAGCTTACAATAGGGGGACCTTCCAATTTACCTGACCGATTTGAACCCCACTTACAACTGGATTTTGCTGTATAGTAATCCATTATTTGCATAGAGAACCTACACAGCTCCTGAAACCTCACATTGAGCAGGACCTGATGCTTTTGAAGACAGGCTATTGACACACCACCTGAACACACAACAGATTTTCTACTTCATATTCTTTGCTTACGATAAGTTATAATAATCTTAATGTCCCTCCATCTGTCACCCTGAGCACTGTGTCATACTGCTTCTACAGGGGGCTTAAACTCTGATCTGCAGGTGCATTCATTTGCCAGAAAAGAATAGCAGACCAGTGGACCAGTAGACCAGCAGTTTGTCAGGAATGTCTTCAGCTTCTCACAAACCATCACAGGATGCCTCAATGCACTCCTGTGGTCCTATGACTGGAAAGTCTGAGGTTCCTGATGCCACTGCAGTCAGCCACCATGTAAACAGATAAAAAACCTCACAGAATGCACATAAAGGCTTTTCTCACCATGATAAGGACAATAATAATATCAAATTATTTCTTTATTAAAGTATCATAGAAAAGAGACTGACAATAAGCATAAACACTTTAAAAAAACAAACAAAACACTTATGATACAGAAGAAACCATGTTTGACATGGACAGACACACTGCTGGATGACATTATTCGCTGTCCCCATCATCACTGATGATTCCTTGCAGGTTGCGCCAGGCAGACCCCTTCCTGCACTGCCCTGCCCCACACTGGTCGCCCTCCTCACTGTCAGAATCAGAGCCCACTGCCCGTTTGTAAGGGGGTTCCAGAGAAGTCGGCGCCTGAGCTGGTAGCCACAGTGATGCAGCCCTCCTGCGGGGCCGACCTGACAGCACAAGAGAAGAGAAAAAAGATATTATTGTGGAATCTAACAGCAGATCTTGTTTCTAATCACAAACAAGCACATTTCTAAGCTTAGAAATAACCATCATTAAGTCATAAGAACAAAGCTACGAAAGACATATCTGTACTAATGGCCAAACATTGAGGTTCACTATCAGGGTCTACCATCAATCATAAAAATCACAGTAACCCCTGTAGACAACCATGCCATTGTGCCCTTTTTAGTTTCATCTTAGTGACATCTCACATTTTTCACAGTGCCTGATGAGATCATAGCAAAAATTTCACATTTCATCCAGTGGACACATCAAAAGGGAGACATACTTCAGTTCACAGCCAAACCACACCAGACAGAAGGAATCTGAAAGGATCTGTTATTGAAGAAACGCCACAAGGTGGTGAATGGCGCACCCTAGCTGTCAGAGCGTTTTTACACTGACAGTTTGAACAATGGTTTCAGTTAACAGCAGTTTGAAGTGACTGTTAATTCAGCCCAGAAAATGCAGTGTAGAAAGCGGGGTTCTTAGATCAAGTGTGGATCAAACCCAGCTATGGAAAGACCAGCTGCCATCCCATTTTTGCCATAGAAGAGGGTCTGTCAGCTGTGCAAGACCACATTCACATTTCCCCAAAAAGATTACATTCTTCATACTATTTCAATTGTGCACACTATACAAGCAACATATACTTGTGTAATTCCTCTAAATGCAAGATACTGATGCTAGTTTTTTCATGTCAATACAATTCCTTACAATACAAGTGAAAACTATTCTGGTTGTGGTAAAGCTTCACAACAGGCACCATGTAAACGCAGGCAAAGGCAGTATTCTGGTGGGCCAGGTGACTACAACTCGACCCTTTCTGTTTTATGAGATGAATTTCAGATATAAGTATTGAACTCTGCTTATACTTGCTGAGGAGTTTAATTAACATACTGGTACCCCAAGCAGAGAACCTGTTCCTCTGCAGTCATCACTTTTATTTGTGACGGTGACTGGCCTGTCCCTACCTCAGGCTACATTACCTTGTGTTGTTATGATATTCGTGACATCCAACTCAGCCAGCTCCAGGGCCTCCTCCCTCTTAAGGCGGGCCTTCTTACACTTCTCTATAGATGGCTGACCTGAACAAGCAGAACTCCAACTTAGCAAGGCAGCACTTTGTCACTGGAATGGTTTGACTGACAACAGTGTTCACACACTGGGCTTTTTAACTCAGAAACCACCCCAGCTGCTCCAGCTAACCTACTACCCCCAGCTCCTCCAACTCCCTCTTCAGCACTGCAACCTGTGACTTGACAGAGTGACAGCCATCCAGAAGCTTCTTGTAGTTGCGCCTCACACCACAGACGGCGATGTACCGCTTCAGTCTGGACACTGTTCTATTCTCTTCACCCTAAAGGTCACACACACAGAGTCAATGAATTGCTGTGGCCAGCATTCTGAAAACACCTTACACCCACTGCTTATACAGCAGGTCTCATTTTTTCCATGAAATCACCCCTGTTAGGTCAATTCATGCTGGGCTTAATTAACATTACTGTTTTCTGTGGAGAAAATATGTAACCTAACATTCATTAAAAGTTAAGTATATGATTGACAATGATATTGACAGTTTCCAAAACTTGCAACATAAAAGGTTATCTCCAGCTTATCTATCATGTTATATGTACATCCATTATTAATAACCACTTGAAGTAAAGTTCACTAAAGTCATTTGCTGTTTAATCTTTCACTCTACATGCTTTTCATGCCACATTACTGAAAAATGTTAAAATCCTCATTCCTGCTGTAGCTCTCTTAAGAAAAATGCTCATCCTGGATGGGAACAGTAAAAATTAGTCTTACCACATTATGTCACCCACATCCTTCCGACATAAATATTTGCCTAGAGGCAAGGTTGGCGACTTAACAGGGACATGTTAATATGGTGCAGGCCAGATGATCCACAACTTTTACAGCAGTACATATAGTACATAAATGTATACCTATATAGTCTATAGCGAACATGCTTCGCAGTTAAAAGTAGTCATTGTCTGCATGTAATCCATAAGTTTACGAGTTCATGAACACATACCCACTACTTTGCAAACTAAAGTTGCAGCACCATTTCAAGTTCTGAATGTTTACCAGTAAGCAGTTTTTTCAACATGTTTGCTGAAGCAGAATCCATCTACTTTTGCTGGCCAGAATGTCAGCAAGAATGTTGCCTGCTGAGTGCTAGCTAATAGTGTGCCTAAAGTACTCATTGAACGATTGATTTCTTGCTGTCTTTAAAGGTTGTTGTTGCAACACAGATATCTCTTCTATTAAAGACCCAGGCAAAACAGCTTTTGTTTGATACTTTGCTACAAAATGATAAGAAATGAGACTGTTGGTACTACTAAGTGCACTCTATCAACAATGGGATTGAACAAAACTTCAGCAGCAGATAATTGGTAGCTGTGAGAGGCAGCATAATGGGGTAGAATTGCATAGGCAGCGACACATTTCATGCAGGACAAGGGTGGCAGTTGAGGTTGGTGGCATGGCGAGAAATCCATTCTGCACCAGCATATGCAAGATTGGTGACATAACAGGGTATGACTCTTGCCAGCTGTCTAGGTGATTAAATCACTGTAGAAAACTCAACACTAAATCTTTCTGGATAAAAATGTCAAGAAAAATTATTATTATTATTATTATTATTATTATAGAACTGAACGTGCTACTTCAGATGTCATTTTCATTCATCAAGAGCTGTGATTGGTTGAAACAGTCATTGCAGGAGAGAGGGAGCATAAACAGTAATTGGTTTTGTTGTACAAGCAGCTTAGTGTCTGCATGTCTTGCAGAGGGAAAGGACAAAGGACTGGAAGATGTAAAAAGATTTGAGTTGTACTGCACAATCACCCTGTTACATTACAAAAGGGCACAGATAAGCTGTTGGGATCCGTTCTTATACTGTATTGGACTCTATTACATGAGGGCTGAGTGTATTTACATGTTTTAAACTAAACCCACAGGAATATCTGTTTCTCAGGTGTTATATTAGGGTAGGTTTGTAAATGCAGCTCCCCATCAGGACCATAGGCTATGACAAAAACAGAAGGTCAGGACACGGTCCTCCACATCCACAAGCATATAGAGTGGTGCACAGCTACATGTAAACATGCATTACCTTCCTTCCTTTGGAAATACCATCTACCTCCCCCACAGCCTTTGTCTTCTTTTTTACTTGGTCCAATTTAGTCTTGCTGCTCACTCCCTCCTCATCCTCATCCAGGGAGGGAAGAGATGAAGAGTTGGTGTCATCGGGAGTTGACTCTTCTTTCTCCTCCTCAGCCCTTGTGTCCAATTTTTCTGGCAGGGGAAAAATGCCACAGAATAAATCAATACAGCTCCAGCAATAATATAAAATGCAGAACATCAGTCCAACACCTTCTATTCCTTCACCTGTCATTCAAATATACTGTCTACACTAATACATCAACATTTTCTCTCACCTTCTTCATCAGAGGATAGTTCTATTCTCCTTTGCTTCCATACTTTTTGTGTGCTGTTCTCTCCTTTGCCCTTGTTTGCATACTGCAACCTCCTCACTGCAGCTCCTCCTGACCCTTCTGACTCACTTTCAGAATAACTTTTGTTTCCTGGACTTCCTCTTGGGCTCTCATCCTCATTTTTCTTCACACCTCTTCCATTCTTCTTCACCAACTGTTTTTCCTCCTCTTCTTCACTCTCCAGCCAAGCTCTTGACTTTTCTCTTTTCTTTCTCGTTTGCCATACTTTGTCCAAACTTTTGGATACCTCCTCAGCAGAGTCCTCATCTGGGGTCTTGCTTCCCTCTACTCGCTTACTGTCCAACTCCACCACTCTTTCTTTCCTCCAATTTTGTTTCTCCTGCACTGCCTCTTCAGCAGTCTGCTTGTGAACCTTATGCCCAAGCTGAGCAGTGTCACAGTTCCCCTTGGTCCGCTTGCACCCTGGTTTCATCTCACTCTTTTTCAGTTTTCCTTGCTGTTTTTTTGCTGTCGTTGGCTTCCCTTCCTCTTCCTCGCTGTCTGTATCAATGTTTGCCTCCTCATCATCACTCTCTGGCACTTCTGCATCTTTCTCCTCCTTTCCAACTCTCTCTACTTCCAAAACTGAAGAGTCGGTAAAACAAAAGAAAAAAGTTTAATATACAATTTAAAAAAAAACAACTACGCAAAACTATGTTTATAGACTGAAACATAACAATTAGAGTAAACAAGATTTGCAAGAAAAGCACCTGGACTTTCTGTGTCAACACGACATCTCTTCTTCGCCAGTGCCACTTCCACGAGCCCCCCATTTGTCTCTTCCTCTACCTTTTGCCCTCTTTTTCTTTTACAGCTGCTGGACGACTTGGAAATCAGCTTCTTACTGAGAGGCTCATCGTCACTGCTGTCACTGTCCTGCAAGTGAAAATAAAACACGTGGCTATGACTTGAGCACGTGTAAACCTTGGTGCATGTATTTATGTTCAGTTTATCAGTAGAGTTGTACTGGCAAGTCAGGGAAAAACGTTGATTTTCCTGCAAAGTGCCATCATCAATATATACATTTCGAAGAAAAAACATTAGTCAGTCGTTAAAAAGAGGAGGAAAGGAACGTCAAAAGCTCCATCACTCCTACATTGCGCTTAAATAGAACAAGGGAAGAGTTACACATAGGCCCCGCCCCTACCTCCATCTTTAGCAGCTCCTCTTCCACGATTCGCTTGAGCAGCTGCCTGTCTTCCTCGCTAAGCGAATCACGGGCCACATGCTCCAAATACCGCACCCTAATTTTCTTCTGGGTTAGAGTACTTCAAAAGATAAACAATAGCGATTACACCGCTGACATATATATGTGTACAGAAATCATATATTGAAAATTCGGTACATAAAGATACCATATACACAGCTGCAAACAGAAGGTGGGCAGACGCTCACCAGTTGAGTCGCGAACGCAATAAAGCCTGAGCTCGCCACGACCCGCACCACCTTACAGCAAGTGAAAGCACCTAAACTACTTTAAAATTGAATGCACTGCGTCTTTTTGGCGGCTGCATCGTTCTCCAGCTCTAGCTCGGCCTGCGTGTCACACTCATGCAAAAATACGGTAAAACACCTCACCCGATGTCGGGACATTCGCGCAGTTGCTTCACCACGAAGCACCTCATGCGCAGCTCTTCGAACACCATGGCAGCGTACCGCCTTTCTGCGCCTCCAAGTTCCCGCGCCCGAAGGATCGGCGCCTGGGGGGGGCTACGTTGACGCACGCGTGTTCCGTAAGTCACGCGACACTACCTCCCGCTTACGTACAGTATGAGACAGGAAAACGGTCCGTTTGTTTATAGCACTGTAGCAATAGGGAGCGCAGGAGAGAAAGGCTGTTTTGTATAAAAAAACGATTTTATTTGTTTATTTTGAGTGCTTCGAAACAGTGAGTTGGGAGAAGAGGCCTGGTTCCAGTCCCTTACAAGAGCACAGTACCGTTAACACTTGAGCGGTTAACACTGTGCAACCCTAAGGTGGCACAGTAGCTAATGTACCTGTCCTGTGTGTCAGTATCAAAAAAAAAAAAATACAACAGTACAGCACTGGAAAATAAATCATACAAACAACCCCCCCCAGCCCTGAAAAAAAATTTATTTAAAAAAAAACTGAATAATAAATAATCAACATAATAAGTTAATTAAAAAAGTCCATAATAACAGAACGGTGTTTAAATGCGTACAAATGAGGCGTTTAAAACAAAGACTGATGACGTGGGTTTCAGACAGGAATGTTTCTGCTCTGGTCTCCATGCCCTTCCAGTGAGTGCAGTGTAAGCAACCCCCAGTCAGGCAGTCCACCACTACCAACTGGTGTGTTAAGGTGCAGGGCCATGCTGTGTTCTGGTCTGGCCAATTCTCAGTCCTTGTAGACCGTCTGCAGTCCATGACCGCGCTCGTCATGCATGATGTGTCGCCTCACGTGGATCCGCCGCACCCTGCGGTCGCCACCTCCCACTCCGGCAGCATCCTCCTCCGATTGCCCAGCCCCTGGCGAGGACCCTGCCCCTCCAGACTCCAGCAAAGCTAGGCCACTGGGCCCAGAGCCTCGGCCATTTTCGTAAATTAAGATGTTGAGGGTCTCCTCAAAGATGCGGGCCTCTGGGAACTCCACCTGCAGTTAAGACATTTGTTGTTTAAAGTAGATGGTATTGGACACCTTTTTAGGCTTCTGGAAAGCTCCAAACATGCACCTACTTTGGTTTGCTTCTTCTCCGTGGCATAAACAATCGAGGTGCAGCACACCTCAGCGATCTTCCTGCCCTCACCGTAGAAGGACCAGCAGCAGATCTCATCACCCAGGACATCCTTGACAAAGAGCACACGGCCGTTGAAGCGCAAGCCCAGCTTGTCAAACAACTCGATGTTCTTCAACAGGTTGTCATCTGAGTTGCTGCCACCAGAGGAGGGAACAGGCAATACTGTCACTAACTGTATGCATCAGCATGGTGTACCACTGTATTATATTTGCTTCCTTCTCCTTTGACACAAAGATGGAACATTTTGGAGTGTGCTGATAACAGCATAAACAGGTTTGTGTCAAGGCAGTAAGGGATGATATCAGAGCAGGTGTGGCTGAGTGTAGTACCTGGTGTACGAGTACTTGTTGTTGCCCCTGTTGTTCTGCAGCTTCACCACAGGCTGAAAGACAGAAGCACTGTTATTGCCCAGCATGAATCAACGTTTCCGAATCTTTCTCCATTTCACTCACCTTGCGGCAGGAAGTGATCATTCTCTGCTCCTCCTTGGGCGATGTGATCATGGGAATGCGACACGAGCCCTCAAAGCCATCACGCAGTTTCTGAAAGAGACACAGCATGAAAGTTACCTCAGTTACCTGCAACTTGACTGTGGCTAATTTAACAACCTGCACCAGACAAAAGTGACTCCAAATACATGTGCTACCTGTTTACTGTCACTAAACTAATGTCTAGTTTTGTTTTTATTAGTTTTATTAGGATTACACAAAGAAATTGCAAATATGTCCACAAGCACAAAGCAGACAGTCGAAGGTTGCAATGTTTTGCAAATTAGCTTTAAGAACATCCAGAAGTGTGTCCAGACATCCCAGATTCATCTGAAGCCTCCTGCAGATCAAGTGTTAATTTTTCAAGCAGAAGAAGGAAAAAAAATAAAAATAAAAAAAAAAAATAATAACTTTGGTCACCTGAATATTCACCTGAAAGTGCAGGTATCAACCACAACATTAAACTAAACTTGCTTGCCAAGGAAATACCTTATTTATACACTGAATCCTAAGGGAACAATATGCTAATCTTTCAGCTACTGTGTCACAGCCTGAATTCCCAGTAAACATAAGCAGGTCTAACCTTTAGAGCAGCCAGGCAGTGCTGGACAAGGCCCTGTACCCGGTAGTACTGTGCCTCCGCCAAGACTTCCTCCAGCTCCCTCTGCGACTCAGGCAGGGGCACATAGCCATCCCGCAGGAAGTTCAGCACCAGTCCAAAGTGGCGCCCACTTCGGTCCAGTACAACCCAGCCTGAAACACAGAAAGTGCTAGGGGAAGTGTGGACCCTCAGGGGATGGGAAATCAGCCCTCTCAGCCTCACTCACTCACCCTCAGAGTCTGTGGTAACAGGTGCGGCCCCAGTACACATGCGGTGCAGCAAGCTGTCCTCCTTGCTGAGTGTCTGCACGGTGGTGTAGTGCAGCGATCCGCCCACATTGAGCTTCACATACTTGCTCCCTGCTAGGCCACCATCACCCTTGTTCTCACTCACAGCACTTGGAGGCGCCGCCGCTGCCATAATGGGAAGCGGCTCACACACCACAGTTCCAGCAGAGGCTTCAGCCGACATGGGGCGTGTATGGTGTAGATGGGTGCTGTGGAGGGAGGGAGGGAGGGAGGGAGGGAGGGAGGTGACAGGTTAGGAACATGGTTCACCACCAACATTATGAAACTGTACACACACTGGCTCACGCAGACAGGTCAGGGAGTTCCCTGGTGGTTCTTTTCAGCCCAGACTGGTCCAGCTGATTTATCAGTACTGCCTTTTGTTTATCTTTTTGTTTCACTGTTTACTCGGTGTTATATGCAAACTGTTGTGCCTGTGTGTGTTCTGGTATACGTACTTATCCATATGTATGTCTATGTTAGAGCGCCAGTTCTGTGCTGCACCCACGCGTGACCAGTTTCTGAAGTAAATCACCGTTCCCCAGCGCGGCTCGGTATGGCGGTGCTAACCCATATAACCACCTGGCGCCACGTTCAACACTTAATGAGCCAATTGCACAATCTGCCACCAGAAAAACAGCAGATGAGCCCGTTAAACGGTATCGAAGCGCCCTGCCTACCGTAGTGTCTGACAAGTAAACGGAGTAAACACACCGGTAGCCCGGCTTGCCGTTGGCTAGTGGATTAGCCACTTACCGTGGACTGGGGCCCAGACCTGACACAAGCGCCCCACTGCCCTATTTCAGTTCCGGTAAATCTTTTCCAGAGAGTACTGCACACACAGTAAGGCAATGAAGTGCCTGGTTAGGAGATCATCGCTTCTTCTGCGGTCCACAAAGCGCACGCCAGCCGTCTTCCTCCTTCTGTGCACTTCAGACAATCACAATGGCCTCTTCGTCAGCTTTGACGATTCGGTTGGTGATTGGATAACCCAATTGTCTATCAAAAAATCTTTTGATAGTGATTGGACAAAAAGAGTTGTCAAAAACTGTATTGGAGGCAATTGGATAAACATGGTTTTCAACACTAAATGGATGAAAGTCTTGTCTATCAAGCACGGTAGTGACTCGTGATTGGTCCCCGATTTGTCTTTGACCCAAAATGGGCCGAGCACAAGTGTTTATCTTCGCTTTCGTGACGTATAATGGAGTAAATGGTCGTATTAAACGTGTCAGATAAGATTAACCGGGTCACGTGAGTGTGACACGGCACCGCGATTTATACTTAATATATATTGTGCTTTACATCAAAATAAAAACGTGGACCACGTATTTAAACGCTAAATATGTCAATGTCCACACATATCCCTACAGTATGGCTGTTTTGCGTGCCGAGTGTCACCTGTATGGACGTGATATCCGTATTCCAGAACATTCCTTACACATATATGTGGCACATTTAAATCGCTTGAGGCAAAACGCTATTCTTCAGGATCCATTACACCCCTTCAGATCCTATGGTGGCCATAAACAGGCTGATGTTACTTTTCTTCACATGGGGAACCATCAGTAGGCCTAGACATGCCCATGGGCTACAGACCGTTTTTGGTCATTGATCGCACAACAAAAATGGCAAAGGCTGCACCATCCAACAGAGAAATGTTTATTTAATTGTAAATTTCAGCAAAGTCATTAACAGCTGCCACGAATGGCAAAACAATGACAATAAATAATAGCAATAATACTGTGAGAATGGGGTTGAAACCCCTGTGTTTATACAGTGAGAGCAATGCAGCTCAACAAAACTTAACTAAACCATAATTTAATAAAAAGTTTTTTTAATAGTGCATCACAGCAAGCAACCAGTTTTATAGTATTTTCCAACATTGTGCATATACAACAACATCAATAGCATTAACAACAATAATCATTGTTAATTATAACTGCAATAATATGGGTTAGCAGAAGCAACAGTCTACAATCATTGCGTGCTTCAAATGCGATGACGTCCTGCTGCTCTCTCACCACCTTTTCTTCATATATGAAAGATGAAGCATTCGTACAAACCGCTAAGAACAAAATGCAACACTGTCCTTGTATACAGATGATGCAGAAAGTACCATGGCTACAAAGTTCAGATGCTCAGTGATGTCACATTAATGGGATGTCTGGTTTTGGCACAGACTTAGTACAAGTACTTGTAAGCCTCAATATTAATTTTAAATATTTACATTCACTTTGTTGGTGTGTGTGTGTCTGACTCTCTGCCAACCTGCCAGTCTCTATGCTGCTGCCTGTTACCCCCCCCCCCCGCTAGCTCTCTCTCTAAGGCACCAGTCCTTATTATAGACTGAAAACAACAAAACTGGGAGACTGTTATGCACGAGACAGCAGGTCAGGTGACACCAATACTCAAGAAAACAAGACTGACAGATAAACACTCACAGAAATCAAAGGACTGTGACATACACCCCTGTGTGCCACAGACGGGTGGTGTGTTTGTTTAGATACGCAGGCTGAGAAAGAGGGAGGGAAGTGAAGAGATGAGTAGGGAGAGGTGAGACGACCATGGGATGGGAGTGACAAAAGCAGCTGACAGGAAGAGATCAAATGGTATCTTCCGCTCTTTCTCCACCAAACCTCCTCCGTCTGGGGCACGTCGCTGCTGTGTGTGTTTCTCTCTTCAGATGGACACTTCATATTCCCTGGTGTCCTAGTGAAAGCACAGAGATGTGGGGTGTGAGGACTGGACATGTGGCACCAGAGGATTGCACAAGGACACCAAGCTCGACGATGCAATTACCCCAGCCTCATACAGAGGGTTATTGAAGTCTGACTCCACGGTAATCGGGCTGTAGGAGTGTGTGTGTGCAAGGGATTTCCAAAATAATGGCTTCCACTGGAACCTGCACATGCTAAGGAAAATGCACACGATCACACACTGACACAGAACTGAGAAAGAAACACCTCCATTTGCCCCCAAATAGACCATTGTGAATTGACCAGAACTTGGCTGAACCCTCTGCTTACTTGGTGTAGTACATATAGATTCCTCCAATTAGGAAGATGACAAGGATAATGGGCAGGAAAATTGCCAAGGCGATGTTCTCGCCATCCATCTGGTGTGAAGGGTCAGTTGTCCTTGAGACTAGGAAAGGAAAATTTGCTTGAACAACATCCAGTGCAGGTTATCAAACATACGTGATTTCCAAGAGGTGAGCAATATGCAGTACCTTCAAGCTTGTGGTCATCCAGGAGCTCCTCATAAGCCACTATGAAGGGATGGGTAAGGCAAACAGGGGAAGATAAGAACCTGTAACTGAAGTGAAAGTGAACTCCAAGTTCACTTAAAGTGAGGGGTCAGTTCTTCTAGGTACCTTCACATCCTCACCTTTGCAAAAGGGTGGTGGGCTGTTCCACTGGGATGGGTGTCCGGGGACACAGGTAATGGTGACCTCTCCAATGAGCTCATAGCCCTCATAACAGAAGAAGCGCAGGGATTCCCCTGCCTGATAGCTGTGTTTGTAGAGTGTCTGGTAGCCATTGTCCGGTACGCCTGGGTTTGGACATGGGTCGTACTTCACTGGAGAAGGGTGTGAAGCAGGACAAGGTGGTCAATAACACAGAACAGCAGTGTGAATCACCCTGACAGCAGGAGTGGTGCTAACAGAGTCACAGGTGCTCCAGTAAGAAAAAAAGGACATTGACCCAGTGACAGAGACTCCGCAGACAAATGCCAGCAGCTTCGGCATATCAGCAGGTCACCTTTACACATCTCAGTCAAGAAAGCCCAGCTAAGAGTCAGACTCAGAGTCATTAGGGAGGAGTCAGCACCAATATGGGGTCATTAGGGAGGAGTCAGGGTCAATAACAGGTCATTAGGGAGGAGTCGAAGTCAACATGGGGTTGTTAAGTGGTCAGCAAACAGTTATCGTGGTCACTAACGACAAGGGTGCTGGGACAGCAGGTCGTCCCACACAGGGCTGCAATCACAGCACACTCACAGACACACTTGGGGCTCCTGTCACTCCACTTAGGGGTGCCAGTGTCGCGCCCGTGGCATGAGATGTGGCCGGGACCTTCCAGCTGGTAGCCCTGGTTACAGGAAAAACGGACAACGGTACCCACAGCAAAGCCAGGTTCAGGCTGCACTGAGCGTGCTCCATTGACCACTTCCCCGGGGTCCGAGCACTGCTGAACTGGAGAAGCACAGGTATACCGCATTATCATAGCAGGAAGGGACGTCACCCCATTTATCTGTTTTCTGCGCCTACCCTCAGCCTGTGCAGCTCACCTTTCTGACAGGTGGGAGGGTTGTTACTCCAGGAGAGATCCCACTGGCAAGTGATGATGTCAGAGCCGATTATGTCATACCCAGGCTGGCACTGATAGGTCAGCACGCTTCCCCTCACCATTGACGGGTGGGAGGAGCTTCTCCAGCCAAATTCGATCGGTGGGAGTGGAGGACAGGTGTCATTGCGCTCCACCTCTGGATGACAACAATAATTTGTCCTGGTATTAATGATAACAACAAAATTCTTTTTCACCAGTTCACCATAAAACTGACCGCTAAAAAATAACATGGAAACCACTGGGATAATTTTCACCCCTTACCACGGTAGTGAATAAGGAATCCCTGGCTGAGGATGAAGGTAGAATCATCTGGATCACTCTGGAACTGAATGGTGACCTCTGATCCCCCAGAAACAACCTGGAAACGTTCCCGCGACCCCAAGTACTGGCCGATGACATGGGACGTGAAGTCATGCCCGTCGAATATGGTGAGTACGTCATTGTGGCGGATATTCAGGCTTAAGATATGTGGAGCAAATGGGAGCAGGAAACTGTTAATACTGAAAATACAGCGAACATCATGCTATGATATTGTGCACAGAGTGGAAGTTGCAATACAGCACTAACAGTTCCCATGTGCAAAGCACTGCTGTTGACTCTCACTGAGCTGACATTTCACTGACAGTCACAATACATTCATCAGAGTCTTCATTCCAAAGTGATGTTCAGCTGAGAGTGAACAACAGGGCATTTCACCACAGACACACAGATGCAGACTCTTCAAGTACACTCACTCACTCCACAGCTGGTGAACTCTATAGTGCAACTGCATAGAGAAGTGATGAGGAACCCCTGTGCTGCTTAGTGTCATGTTCCACTAACAAACTCTTCCAGTCATAAACCAACTCTGTGTCTCAGTGTTACAGCACAGCTACTTGCTGCGACTCACATCTGAACATCCAGCTCAATGCGCTTGTCCTCATTGACGTGAATCTGCCAGACGCAGTCCTGGCCCTTGGAGTAACTCTGGGGCCAATCGGGTGACAGGATAGTCCCCGAGGGTTCAGACAGTTCCCCACCGCAAAGAGCTGAGAGGGATGGAAGACATCAAGACGTACATTGGGGGGCAGGAGGGGACGAGAGAGAACATTCATTATTACTGTTTGCACACTGTGATGGTGTAATGCTTTATAGTAGATGGCAAGAGCACCTCTGCACACTGGTTCACTCTCGTTCCAGTGCGGGTCACTGGGGTCCACACACTCAATGACCCCTGAGCCCTGCTCCATAACAAAGCCAGGTGAGCAGGAGAAGGAGACAGTGGTGCCCAGTGCGAATGTGATGTCACTGCTGCTGAAGTTGCCATGCGCCAAGTAGGGCTCATAGCAGTGCTCCGCGTCAAAGGCTGCAGACAAAGAAAGAGTAAAGGACACCAGTGAGCATTGTGGCAGCACACAACACCGGGGCGGGGGAAGGAGGAGCTTGCTCACCCTCATAGCGCAGCGCCAGCAGCAGCGGGATGGTAGAAGAGTCTGCCGTGAGCTCCAGGTACAGCGCTGAACCCTCGCTTACGATGCCGCGCTCAGGGACATCATCCAGGTCTGAGTCAAACTGCAGTGGTGAGAGGGAGCTGTTCCCACTGCGCACAATTAACCTGTAAGAATATAACAAAACATCTGTACTCATAGCACAACTGTATTACCTTCTAGGTGACTCACACTGTAAACAGTAGTATGATTATGATTGAGGGGTATTAAAGTGGAAAATGGGATTTGAACCCAGGTCCTTTGAGTTGTAATGCTTCTAACCACTATGCTGCCTGTGCTTTTATTTTATCACAGCAAAGTAAAAATGTTAAAATGAACAGGTGGTGTAGTGGATCCTGCACTCAAAGGACTGGGGTCTGAGTCCCATCTCATGCTGTGGTGCTCTAGATAATGGTACTTACCTTGAATTGTCACAGTAAAATTTAGCAAACTAAGTGTACATCACAGTGTAAGTCACCTTGGAGGAATGAGTCGGCTAAATATAAGACTAACAGCAATGTCCGCTCACCTGTCATCGTCTTCATCCAGGGCCATCCTTTCAAAGTGAAGGTGGAGCCTATGCCCCTCCCGGGCCTCAAGCAGCCAATGGCAGCTCAGGTTACTGGCACTGCTGTGGTTACTGGTAGAAGGGGGCGGAGGGGACAGAATTCTGCCCACAGTGGCATTCCTGATCCAGCCTCCACACGACACAGCTGGGACAAGGACATGTAACCCCAAAATAATCTCATGGTGGCAGCCTGGGTCACTCTATTCTTATATTAGGCATTTTACATATATGATTAATTAATCCTGTGGCAGAATCAAACGTGGAGAAATTTCCAGATGTGTGGGCAAAGGGAGCAGGGTTCAGAGCATCAGCAGGGTCGCTTGTTCCTGTTAGCAATGACGCTAACAGCTCAGCATGACAATAACAAGAGCTCCATAATCAAACACACTCCTGGCTCACCACGGATGGAGATGAGCAAGCAACAGGAAACCATGGCAATGAGCCAGGTGGAGGGTGCAAACAGGGTGGACAGGAGAGGACAGAGTGCACTGACCGACACACTGAGGTTCAGGGGAGCTCCAGTGGGGCCGCGTCGAGTTGAGGCACGTGGCCACCTCATGACCTCTAACCTGGAAGCCGGGGTCGCAGTGGAAATGAGCCTGACCTCCAGGGTGCAGGTCCGTGACGCTGACGCTGCCCCCCTCAGGTGAGCGAGGGAATGAACAGGACAGGAGGAAGGCTGAGACAGATAAACAGTGAACTGCAGTATGAACACACTCTGGTCACCATGGTAATGTGCTCCATGACATCACCTTGTTAAGCAAATTAACACTGTTACAGGAACCAATTAACATTATTTCTTATGTTGAAATAATAATCAGTTCCTGGACAAAAAGAGGAAGTAAATAACAGTGATAACACCAACGTATTTTACAATATTTTTAACTTTATTATTTCTAGCCTGTCACTTAAAGTCACCTTTTCATTCATTCATTTTCAGTATTTGCCTGAACAGTGGGGGGTGCCAGAGATCTGGGTTCTATCCTGTAGCTACAGGGTAAAATGTGGTAAACCCCTGCACTGAGCATTTTTGTTTATGTGGCTCAGCAAAGTTAACAGTACAAAGAAATAGAGCTGACAAGGTCACGGCCTGTGCTTTTCACTCTGGAAAGTTACACAGACACTGTCCTGTTGGTGGTGCTGTGTGGCATCACTGACTAATGTTTCCCTTGGTCACATCACTTACCCTGCAGACAGTAAAATGACCATGCTGTATAACTGGATAAATAATTATCACATTGGAGAAAAGGATAAGCTAAACTGACTACTAACAATAATAGTATTGAGACTGTCAGGGTGACAAAATGTAGGTAGTATAGCAGTTAGAAGGGGGGGCATGCGTGTGTGTGAATAAAAATGCTCACTGTGGTAGTAAACAAACTGCAAGACCAGGCAAAAATGCCAGTGACTAATAAGTCTAATTTAAATTTTTCTAATAAGTTCAAGTAGTAAGTTTTTTATTGAAAAGGTTGTATATTTTCATGTCGCTGTTGTGCTATTTTGTTGGATGGGACTCTCTCATAAGAGGGCTGACTGTATACTGTTTTATTGTGGTGAAATATGGCCGTACCTTGGTAGTGCAGGCTGAACACTCCATGATTGGTTGGCTGGAGGCTGCGGTAGTGAACTTCCACCTGATTGGTGGAACTGCGGATCACCTGACCTTCAGTCATCAGGGTCTCATTGGCCAGGAGCTCTGGGCTGATGCCCCCCAGGCCAACAATGGTGAGCGACTCATCTTTGGAGAGATTTACCTTCTTCACCTGGGGAGAGAGGACAGGGGTGACAGGTTGCATGGAATGCCATACCACCCCCGTCCACCAGACACACAGCAAGCCACCGCTGTACCTGGATCTCCACTCCATAACCGCGGTAAACGGTGATGGTGTAGGTGCACTCGAGGGGACCGTATGCAGGGGACAAGGATGGCTGCAGCTCCGGAGACTCGACAATTCCTTCAACCCCCGACAGACTGGCATTGCACTGGACTGCAAAGGGGGGGCTTTGGTTCATGTCAGAGTAAAACACGTGATCTGTCACGCTAAATGAACAGGTGGTCACCTGGTGTGTGGACCGTAGTTATGGTTGTCGTGGTGATCAGAGTTGTTGTGGTTTCTTCCTGGGAGGGCGATGATGTGACTAGAGCCCATGCTCGCAGTTGCCCTGGGGACGAGGTGGCACCTGTCGTCAGCACTCCAGGTGACATCACGGTGGACGAAGTTCCTGACAGGCGGACGGGGGGTACAGCCTGTGTGGGATTGGTCATTGTTCCTGAAACACATTAATACTGAGTTTTACAAAGAATTGTGGTGCAGCCAATATGAAAATATGCAAATTAATGGGCAAGTTACCGGGGGAGCGTGGTGTATGACCTATGTGCTCTTTACTGAGCAGCGCTGCATGGATCAGCTCCCCAAGGGATTGTGGGGCAGCGGTGGGGTGATGTGGGAATTGCCTCTGTAGGGGGTTTGTCGTCTCACTAATGATGTCATCGCCAAGCTGGCTGACTGCCACGGTCTGGCCTGAAGATGGAGGAGGGGCAAGCCAAGTTAAAACACACACACACACACACACACACACACACACACACACACACACACACACACACACACAGGTTACCTGTGGACAGGTGGAGCAGAGTCACACACAGTGTCACAGCTAGCAGTATGGATGCCATATCCTGAGGGAGATGGTGCACCTGAGTGGGGCAGGCGACACAAGACCAGATGAAGACCTTCATTGGAGGGGCTCTGCAGCATTGCTAAGGCAACCACAACTTGAACCTCACCCACATGGGGTGGTGATCTTGCAGGGTGTATGAGCATATCCCCATGTCCCTCTCTGCTGCTCCTCCTACTGTCCAGCCCAGCTGTGAGGATCCTTCATCCCATCGACTGACCAACAGCTATCACGTTCATATTCATATTTCCGCCATGAGGGATATCAGTACGTGGCACTGCTGATGTTTATGTGTTAATGCATGAGTTTTTTTTACTGTGACTTACCTTTTACTATGATTTACTTTTACTTGCTGTTATTTGCTACAGCTAGGACTACGGGAGGCGCCGCGCTTGTCATTCACGCGATGCGGCCCAGAGAGCGCGCGGGGCTCTTTATTCTGAAGGAAGGCGCGCGCTCGCGGCCGGTGTGGCGCTGCGGGGAGGGGGTGGTTCTGGTTCCGATCCGATCCTCTCACCCCCCCCAAACTTGCATTTATGTTTTCATTTAATCCTCCGTTCATCATCGCTTCACCGCGCACTCCCGTTTCCCCAAAACCGTTTTTCGGCGCCCCCATACAACATCGACCGTAACAATATTTCAAATTCACCTCGCGCACTCCTAGACAGACACACACACATGCGCTGGACATGTGTGTTCAGTAGGCACGTATGAATATTAATTATGTGGGGGGTGTAGGGAGTGATGCTGCTCAAGGTTAGACGCGGCGCCGCGCAAGACCGAACCATGAACGTCGCCCATCACCCCCCCCCCCAAACATACACCGTACCTGTAAGAAGCAGCACCTGGAGCTCGTGCGTGGCCGGGTCGGGTCGCTAGCTTGCGGTCCTGCTGCGACGGAAAGCCCCTGTGCGATGCGCGGTCCCGCGTCTCTCCTGGCGAACAGGTGCACAAAAACACGCGTTAAATGTCATCAAAGACCCCCCCCGCCCCCGAACGCCTCCCTTGCGCGCGCCCTACCAGTGTCAGTCAGCAGCGCGCCATGGTCGTCGATCGCTCGGTCACGGGCTCGGTGTCTGTCTCCAGGCCCAGAGCGGGACGGACGCGCGGCTGGGGGTTCGAGTCCCGCGGCTTCTTCTCCTTTCGAACGATTGACGCGATAGCAGCCTTGGTGAGAGCGCCCCCTGTTGCCACCCAGCGGCCGCGCCGAGAAACTGCAGCTCGCAGGCGTGGGTGGGGGGAGGGAGGGCGCGAGAGTGCTGGCCGTGGTGCTGAAACCGACTCGGACTCGAGCACAAGCGCTGTCCGCGCGCTGGGACGCAGCGGAAAGAACCCGTGGCAGTCCGGCCTTTACCGGACGCTCGAGACGCAGAGGCGCACTACTGAGGCGCGGGGACGCGCACGGGCACGGAGCAGCGCGACGGTGAGTCCCCCCCAACCTCGTCGCAAAAAGCCTGGATTTGTTTACACGCAACTCTGGCTCCATTCAACGCATCAGAGCTCCTCATCGGGACTGCGCCTCACCGAATGGCCAAACGAGTCATGACCACGCTGTGATTGTGGTCTTCTGTAAAGAGCTGAATGTGAGGAACTCAGTCGGGGGGAGGAGGGGTGTATGAACGCAGTCCATCCTGTTTTGGCCACCTTCGTGCCGGTTTGTGCCAGTGTGGTCTCAGCAGCTCCTGCAGGAAACAGGAGCTTAACTGCAGTTAAACCACAGTTAAAAACATGTAGGGATTTGAAACGTAGTGCCAGTCCCTCCCATACAGCATCCATTACCACTTTGGGAACTCTGTGCGTGTCTGTGTTTGTGTGTGTCAGGCAGAGTGAGGTGGTTAGTCCTGCTACCACCTGAGTTTTCAGCACTTCCTGTTTCCCCCAGTTGTTTGTGGTCCAGGATGCAGTGGACGCTGGACTTCCTGCCACTGGCACCATGCACAGAGCTTGGAACGCAGCCCTTCAGTGGGCTCCTGTGGACACTGCTCGTGCTCTTCCTGTGGTACTGCTACCGTGTCGGATCCGACCCCCCGGGTGCAGGACGCACCCACTCAGGCAAGCTGAAGGGCAGTGCTGGGCGGGCATGCTCTGGGGCCAACAACCAGGGCAGCAACCCCACAGTTGGCAAGACAGCCAAGTCCAAGGCTGCTGGTATCACCATGGAGACAGGGGAGGAGGAGGAAGAGGAGGACATGGATGTGGGGCGTCGTCGTGGTTACTTGACGCCAGTGCTTGGACATGCCCTGTTCCCCCCCCAGGCCCCGGCGGCCAGTAGGAAGCTGTACAGTGCACTGCAGGAGTACGCCAAGCGCTACAGTTGGGTCGGCATGGGCCGCATCCACAAGGGACTGAGGGAGCAGGCAAGTAACTGCACACTGACCACAGTTTGACTGCAGTCTGACTGTTCCGCTCACCCCTCTTCTCTCTGTCCCCCAGGCCAGGCTCAGTGACCACTCCTCCATCCAGAAGCCCCACCTCTTCTTCCTGCCTGATGTTCCCAGCATTCCCTTCTTCCCACGTGATGCCCACCGTCATGACATCGAGGTGCTAGAGGCCAGCTATCCCATCATCCTCAGCGAGTTCCAGGCTGTGTACCAGCGGGGGGTGGATGCTAAGCTCGGCTGGACATGCCAGAGCCCTAAGGTGTGTAGGGGTTGTTTCCCCTTTATGAAAACCTGAATTACACTATAAACACCCAGAGTTCATTGAGTTCAGCAGTCATGATGCTGTTTCTGCTGACCAAACAATTGCTCAAACCCCTGAGCATCTTGGAACCAAACCACTGCACAGGAGTCCTGACCACTCAACCACAAGTGTCAGAGATGAAACTAAGACACATTTATGCCATGAATTAGCATTAAACTGGATCTTGTGGGTACAATATATTATTTTACTCATTCTGAATTCCTTTCCGTTTTAATGGAGTTCAAAGTACATAAAGATGATAAAACTGAGAGTGGCAGAGAAATGAGAGGAAGGTTAAGGAGAATTTTCATTTTACAGAAATTATGCAGTTAAATCCAGGTAAATCTCTAAAATTGTCAGTGTACTTCATGAACTGAAATCAGCCAGATATTGACAAATGTTTCACATATGGTTTCAAGTTAACAAAAGTGAATAAAAGGAGGCTGTGTGAAGAACTGACTTCTGATGCCCAGTGTTCCCTGGCAAGATGGGTGCTGTACCATACGACGGTCCAGGGAAAACATACTAAGTACATTTGTAACTCATCACAGTGTTTATTTGATACCATTTCCAGACTGAGAGCAGCTGATGGTAATGTAGTGGCAAATACACCTGGGAGGCACAACTGTGTTTGTGAGCTGCAGAGTACTCTGTGCAGATGTGTTGTTTGGAAAGCTACCCACAATGCCATTGTGTTGCAGGGCCAGGCTGTGTTTCTGCTGTACAGTGCTGGTGTCTGCATTGCTGCCAACTGTCGCTTGTGCCCCAGCACCTACCGCACACTGCTGTCCCTGCGCACCTTCATCAGCAGTAATACACTGGGCTCAGCTGGCTTCTGGGTGCTGGGATCTGGGGGGTCGCTGGGGGGCTGCTATGGCCCCACCAATGCTCGCCTACGCTGCCACCTGGGTGAGAGAAAGAAAGGTGGGGGGGGGGGGCAGGATCGGGCCTGTTGCTTCCCCTGCCGTGCCTTACATGAGCTGTACCGTACACCCCCCATCCCCCACAGGGCTCCAGACTCCAGCCCAGTGTGAACTGGTCGTTGGCGGGGAGCCCCAGTGCTGGTCTGAGGGACACTGCCTCCTGGTGGATGACTCCTTCCTGCACACTGTCTCACACAACGGTGAGTCGCCACTCTCGCTCGATGCTCTGCTGGCCACACTTCAGTCTGATTCATTTTTGGGTTCAGTGGTTCATTTGCATTTCCTTATTTTGATTGTATCGTGTTATAGGGACGGTCGAGGATGGGCCACGCATCATATTCAGCGTGGACCTGTGGCATCCCAATGTGGCAGCAGCCGAGAGACAGGCCCTCGACTACATCTTCTCACCTGAGCCATAGACTACAGCTGCCAGCATGCTTCGGGACACATGTGGGAGGGAGGGAGGGAGGGAGGGAGGGGGGGGGGAGAGAAAGAAAGAGTATGTAACAGAGTGAGCAGACGGGCATCGCCACCGTCACTGTGACACTGGGGACATCTAGTGGGACACCTAGCTGTGCTCCCACTGCAATCCCTCCCCTCCTTGTGCCTCAACTGTGATGTTCTATCCAATTGTGACATACTGTGAACCCCCCCAGTGCTCAACTCATCCAATGACTCCACTTTATGGAATAACTGTCATTGTGTGAAGAGATTATTTTAAACATGTTCCTGCCTACATGCATGTGTAGCTGTGAATGTTACAATAATAAGGTGTTTCTGTGTAAAGTGTGGCTCTCAGTGACTATTCTCTTATTAACTGCACACAAATCAGCAGACACTCTTATTAATATTCATACTAATGCCCTCATGCCCAGAGGTGTGTTATATCACATGGTGCCAGAAATTGATGCTTTTTTATATCATATTCTGTATTAAAGCAATTACACACAGACACACACAAATGTAGATCTATGTCAGGGTGGGGCCATCCCCATTACATACCTACTGCACTGTCTCTGCTTACACACAGACCCAGTAGCACACTGGTTCCTAAAACTGGAATGAAGTTTCAACAAGAAAGAACACATACATGTCCAATGTCCTCCTGCTCCAAGTGACGTGCCTGCTGGGTAGCAAAGACCAGGACCTGGTGCTCAACTGGGAATTGTCTCACCTTTTTATACCTCCGTCTCTGTGTGTGTATGGAACATCCCCACCCAACCAATCTCATATCAGTGGGTTTGCCCTGCTCTCATAGCAGTCACACAAGGGGGGTTAAGACAGTTCAACCGTACGACACACTAGGCTTACAGTCAGCACTCACAGTGGCATTGTGTTTAGTGCACCACCCTGATGGCCTTGCTGTTCATGACACTGTGACACACACATATGCTGAGGGCAAGATACCCAAAACAAACCAATATTACATAAAAAAGTACCACGTTATCATTTATTCGTGCCACATCTATTTCCTCCCCTGACACACACACTCCCCCACTTCTTCCTCACTCATCTTCATCCACAGGCAATCCTATGCCAGCATCTGGCTCAGAACCTGGGGGTGCTTTCTGGCCTAGAACAGAAAATCTGCATTTGCATCTATAATCTGTAACTCTGTAATTCCCTTAGTTCTAAAATGCCAGACTAAAGCGCTTATGTAAACAGATCAGAGAACTGGAGGAGCACTATGGGAAATTTATGTAAGTCACAGTGAGAATGGACACATAAGTCATCAGTGGTCTGTTTCACCATCATCTATATAATGTAATCATTAGCATCAACTATATCATCACCATCATCATGGGTTTCAGTGTGAAGCCAAAATCATGGTGGGATCTATAGAACCATGACCAGCCATGACCATCACACCCAACAAAAGAATTAATTACATCAAACATATTATTACTGAGCAACAATTAGTGGTGGGGTCAGGAGGATGTGGAGGGTCCATGTCCATCCAAACTGGTTGTCAGCATCCGCAGTGTAGCACCTCCCTCTGCAGCTCCTGGTGCTACGCCCCTTGTCCCTTCAATACACACACACACACACACACACACACACACACACCCTCCCCCAATCATGAGGAACACATACACAGAGTGTAAAGGACAGTGAGGGTCAGCAGGGACTTACACCAACACAGCGACGGCAGACACTCAGCGCTGGGACCCTGGACTTCCTGCACCGCTACTTCCTCCTCACACAAGCATGAGCAATGTAAGGTGAGTGCTCAACGCCCAGGGACTGCTTTAATTTTCCCCATCATCATGATTGCTGTAATATTTATTCTCTTACTAGTAACCATATCTCTCTCTCTTATTTTGCAACAATGAAAAACAAACCACACTTTCTATGTTCCTATGGTAAAATTTCAGGAAAAACGAATGAGAACATCATGCAACAATAAAATTACATGTAAATTAATTTCACATTATATACTGTAAGTATTTATTAATTTGACTCATCTCTGAAGTGACTTACATTGAATTATGATTTTTACTGTATCAGTTCAGGGTAAAATACCTTGATCTATGACACTACAATAGTAGGTGGGGTTGGACCATCCTGTGTCTCTAACTGCTAAACCCCGTGCTAAACAATAATGCCCACTAGCACTCTGGTGTAAGAAGGTGGCTGGGCCACATGTGGCTGAGTGGTGACACACCACATCTCCTGCACTCCAGGAATGGTGCCTGGCAGCAGTCTGTGTGTCCCCGCCACTGACTGGCACTGAAATAAAGCGTTGCGGTGAAGACTGAAGTCCCAGCACAGTGACAGTCCTGCGACAGCACAACAGCACACTACACAGGCCACCATGAGCCTGGGTCCGGCCTGCATCTTCCTCAGAGGAGGAAAGAACATCGTGAGTGTGGGGGCAGCAACAGCAGGGGGACAGCACCCGGGTCTTAAACCCCAAAACACAAAGCACACCCGTATCTCCTTTTGGGACACGCTGTGCAGTTTACCACCAATCACGGGTGTTTTACTGCATTGCTAATCCGTTGGCTGGCCCCTCAAATCCCCATCTGCACCGTAATCTTTCCACATTTACTGCACTTTACCAGAGCAATAATTTAATTTTACACCACCTTATCATAACCAAGAACATACGATATTTTACTTTTTCATGATAAAAATTTGCACTCTAAATGGTTCTGCTTGCTAGTGTGCAACACTACACTTCATTAGGTACACAGATCAGGTATCAGGTGCAGCAATGTTTTACCTACTTAACAAGGAGCTGGACACACCCCACAGGATCCTTGGTCCTCTGTGGCTTGACACCTTCACAGTTCTTACAGATTCATCAGGTATCACTATTTCTGGAACCATCTGGAGATGATGTATACATTTGAGAAACACTCTACTAGCCTTGAAGAAACGAACCAGGTCATCAACAGTCTTTTGGTACTCTGAGGGATTCAAACAATGGTCAGCTAGTACTAAAAAAACCTTCCATGTGCAAAGAAAACAGCCCTCACACTAGTATGTGCCTGTACTGGGTGCCTGAACTGTACCTAATGAAGTGGTTGGAGAAGGAACAGGACAGATACTCTCAGCATGCCTGGCTACACACAGGATGATAAATTAACATTTAAACTGATTACTCTACTTTGTATTGTGTTGCAGGAAAGGTCCCTGCTGACCGATGACGAAATAGAGGGTAACTATTGTCAGTCATTTTCTCCTTCATTTATTTGTTCCAATTACCATTTAATATCCAGCATTTCTATTTCACAACTTCAATCCAGGTCTGTATACAAGAACCGTTAACCATCTTCAGCCCTTCTGTCACCTGTGTCCTATGCATGACCTCATGTTGAGTGCCTCCCTGTTCCTGTGTACTGACTGGCAGAGCTGCGCAAGGCTTTCCAGGAGTTCGACAAGGACAAGGATGGCCTCATCAGTTGCAAAGATCTGGGCCACCTGATGCGGACCATGGGCTTCATGCCCACCGAGATGGAACTCATCGAGCTGAGTCAAAACATCAACATGAACCGTGAGCATCTTGTGACCCAAATGCACCTCAAAACTGATGTTGTAGAAAGGGACACAGGTTCCAAAGAGGTCCACTGCCACAGCACTGAGACAAAGTATTTTCAGCATTTTCATTTTAAATGTTAGTGATATAAATCAATACTGCTGTCATGTCCTTGGTGTGGGACATTAACTATCACCTTTAGCTGCAGTCAATATGATCGCAGTCAGATTTCCTGTAGCTACTGACCAGGGTCTTCCATCACTGGGGAGGAATTTTGGCTACTCTTCCATGGAGGTCTGCCATAGCTCAACACTGGCAGGTTTTTCAGGTCTTAGTTCAACATCTCTGAGGGATTTAGGTCAGGACTTTGACCAGACTAACTGAAACTTGGAATGGGGCAAACTCTTCTCCACTGTTCTGAATGCACAACAATTTACAGCCAGCTGCTACTGCATGGCCTTTAGACCACATTGAGCATGCATGTTACTATTCTGGAGTTTCTGCACTAACACAATAACGCTCCTGTCCTCATTTGTACCATGCTGCAGTTGGAGGAAGGGTAGACTTTGAGGACTTTGTGGAACTGATGGCCCCAAAGCTGTTGGCAGAGACGGCCGGGATGATTGGCCTCAAGGAGCTGAAAGATGCCTTTAAAGAGGTGAGTTGTGGCCCTGAGAGGGATTTCGCAGGTGAGGAGCGCCCTCTTACCTGGCTGTGCCACCTGTGCTGTCAGTTTGACATGGACGGAGATGGCGCCATAACCACAGAGGAGCTGCGGCTGGCGATGAAGAAACTGCTGGGGGAGCACATGACTAGGAGGGAGATTGATGATGTCATCCGGGAGGTGGACAACAACAAGGACGGCACAGTCGACTTTGAGGGTGAGCTCACCATGCGTGTTACAATTAAGGACCCTAGAGAGCAATGCCTGCCACAGCACATGACTACAAGAGGTAGAGGACTACAAGCTCCGCCTGGACACAGTGGCACTTGGCAGCTCATAGGGGGAGGGCTCCATGCCTTCTTCTAGACTCCATGACTTGCTTACCTGTGGGCCTGTTCAGAGAATAAACACAGCATTAGAGTACGACTGACCATGATTTATGGTGCCGGTGCCACTGCCACCTTTTCTCATGTCTTCCTCATACAGAATTTGTGAAAATGATGTCCCGTGACTGACAGAGAAACAGCTGCACAAAAAACAAGGAAAAGGATCGAGGTGATAGTGTGTTTGGGCCACAAATACTTCCCGGAATCAGACACGCTGTCATTTTTAGGCTGTTTGTCATAGCTCATTTCCATCTGTCATTGCTCTTTTATCTTCACCAAACATGTCTGTTGTTTTCCCCTTTCCATTGCAAACTTTTATATATTTGTACAATTTCCTATTTTGTGTACACAAAAATATGAATAAAGTCATTTTACTGTCACTCCTTTTTTTATCATTTAGACACTGGAGAAGTTAAAGTATGTGGTTGCCACAGTGCAGTGCAACAAACAACGAAGACATAAAGAAAATGGGAGGGGGGGGGCGTAAAGTTGGAAAGGAGAGTAGATCACAACAGAGGTGGGTCAGGAAACAGGAGGCAAATATTAGTACACCTGCAGTGGTGATATATACCTACAAAAGGGGAAGTTGATGCCAAAAAGCAGAGGTTTATGAGCAAAATACATAAACAACCAGCAAGATAAGCTGCCTTTCCCACAAAGATTAATACAATGGTCATAATCCACTACAGGGAGTTTGAATTGAGCAGATGGCACAGGAATAAAATCTTCACAGGACAAAAAAAAAAAAAAAAAAAAAGCAGCCTCATTTCAGGATTAAAGGAGCAGAATAAACAAACGTGAGCTGACAGAGGGGGAGTGGACGACAGAGGGGTCATTGCCATCCATCTACTCATGGTCACTATTTTATACCAAACCCTTCTTCCACATTTACATTGTTTACAGAAATGGTAATATCCAGCAGTCCACACTCAAACCCTATATCTGAGAGTTAAGACTGCAGCTGATGACCAACAATGCAATTGCTACATTCTAATCCAGATCCCATCTGGACCAGTATCTTCTGTCACTCCCAGTTAATCTAACCCAGTGCCACATCTGTGTAGCTCCAAGCTGTCACAACATCTGCAAATACACCTGAGCATTTCCATCTTTCATGGATCAAATGTTAAAATGGATTGAACTGCAACTGAATCAAAGGAAATTACATCTGAGAAATTATGACTGGCCCAGTAGAGAGAAGGTAAAACATCTCGGCAGCAAACGAACATCCTAATGCAGATGGATCATCTTAGTAGCATTACAGTCCAGTCATTAGGTGGCACTCAGAGTTCCTCAGCTGAAGGAAGTTAAAACAGCAGCAGGGGGTGCAATGATCAGAGCTGCCGCTTTAGATACCACCTTCTGCTTAAGTATAGTTGATGAAGGAAACAACCCTGAACTGGTGCAGTTAAAAAAAAAAAATTAAAAAAAATAAAAAAAACTCTTATAAAAATCAGTCTAAGTCACTTAGGAAAAAAAACATTGGCTAAATGAAGAAACAAAAACCAACACTATTGATAATAATTTACACTAAATGTGGTATTTGTTCCAATAACCTTTATGACGATGTGTGGTACTGCTGCAGTCTTGTACACTTCTCTCAGGCATTCAGTTTTTAATCAGCCGCCCTATCCAGCTCTTCTACCATTAAAACATTAACTGAAAAATATATGCAAACTACTTGTTTTCAACACATTAGAAGATGATTTGTTAAAGACCTACTTTTTCAGATAACAAGAAACATAATAAATGCTAAATTTTACCCCTGAAGGGACTAGCAACAGCTTTTTAAAATCAGCATAGACCAGCCTGTATTACTGGATTTACTGCAAACTCAGCACAGCCACACAAACAGCTGTAATCTCTCAGCAGCGTGTACATCCTCTTACCAAGCAGCCACTTATTTATTGGCTCAAATGTCACACTACAGTGATGGTAAAACGAACTAAAGGAGAGTGGACACTGACTATACAGAAGAAATGTGAGTAGCAGCATCATTTTTTTTTCTGCCAGAGACCAACAGCTCACAGTCACCTGCAAGAGCCTGATACAGTGTATTGCAGTAACAAGCTGGTAGAACAGTGACTCCCATTTCCCATTTATGCATGGAACATCAGCGCAATTCTCACTGCGTGCGTGGAACTGTGTCAGAGCTCTACTTATCTGGGGTTATTCTCCCAGATAAATTCATCATCTGGAGGTTTCTGACTCACCTGCGTAGTGTTCCTGCTCAGGTAGGCAAGTGGCTGCATGAAAGATGGGTATTAAATGTTGGATCAACTCTTATTAAAAACAGTTGCTTGTGACTCAGTTCTGCACCTTGGAACCCTAAAAACTGCTTGTTGGCCATAAACTGAATGGGCCATAACAAAACAAAGACATTGTTCGGAAAACTCATGATAGTCAAGGTGTTTATTGTAAATCTTACACTGGCTGAATGTTTCTCTATGACCAACCCAGCCACAAGCCAAGGCAAAACACGCTGATGTGGAGCTTTCCACTGGTTACATTTAGTTAAAAATGTACATGACTGGTTCATGAGACTGGACCACTACAAAAGATGAAGGAGCCAGAGAAGCTGCATGCCCACAATCTGACGTACAGTGGAGAAAACAACACGTCAGTCTTTCAAATTGAACTGCATCATTCGGTCTGTACGTTAAATGTTATCAGTACATGGAAGGGTTAAAAAAAAACAATAATGAAATGAATCATGTCTTTTAAAATGTGGGCTGGGTGGAGAGAATCACTGGCAGGCTACCTTACAGTAACAACTGATAGCTGTAAAATGTGCAAAAAAGTAAAAATAATAAGAAAACTGAAATGTAATTACTTAGAAGTGTTTAAGTAAAACCCGCAGAATTTGGCAGCAACAGAAGCAGCTGAGAGGGTCACGTCCAGGTCATTTCAAACATCACGCCCAGCAGTAGAGTAATGAGACAGTGATGGATAAACAGACCTGGAGGGCATCTCTCGAGGACCAGGTGCTCGTGCTCTGTGTGGGTTACGGACACGCAAATGAATGGATGGAAACACACACACACACACACACACACACACACACACACACACACACACACAATATCAGGCTTACAAAGATGGTCTTGTCCTGAACTGGGGACAACAGCTTCCTGCTGTGATGTGCATGTTCTGGGCAGCGCACGGGACTCTGAGGTAACATAAAGGTTCAACAAAAACCGTCCCACTTCACCAGCCCTGCTTTCTAGTCCTCTCCAGCCTTCATACCTCTCACTGATCCCTCACTGCGCATCTGCAACACAAAGTGAGAGGTACCAGTCAGACATGTTGAACACTGAGAAACTGACCAACACAGCAATCAGCTTGACTGGGGTGGAACCTTGTCCAGCTCCCTCTGCGTCTCCTCCTCCATCCTCCTGATATCATCCATGGTCAGGTCCACCCAGCGATCCAGCCAACAGAAAAGCTGCCGGTGGAAGTTGGTGAAAAGCCGCTTCTCCTGCTGCATGCGGGGGGCACAGAAGAGGCTGTTACTACAAGATAAACTGGGGTCAAACTGAGTTACTAGAAAGCCAGCCAAGCAAACAAACAAAAACAGTAATGTGGCACACTGATCATCTTACTTCATCATGCTGCCCTGCAGGACCTTCAGCTGTTAATCTTCTCAAAAAAGAACAAAAGTTCAGCCTTACCCAGGTAATATAAAGAGCTTTAAGCGCCCCAGAAGACTGAAGACTTGACAGTTGAGTTTTTTTTTTTTTTAAACAACCTTTACACTCATACTCATTTCTGTACTGCAGGCAACGAAGAGTAGATGAACATGCCGCTGAACAGCACAAAAGCAGTTTCTCCCATATACGTGAATCTGACAGTTTTTACCTTATGAATGAATTTCTCTACACGGCCCTGTAGTCCCCACCAGCGGAAATGAACTGTCACCAACTTATAAGCCGTCATATAAGGGCAGTTGCTGTTGTGCAGCTCCTTCTGTGTGGGCAGAGAGAAAGCAGAAGAAAGCTGTGTGACCATACAACCACAGCAAATGTGAGTGACTGAAATTAAAGCAGTAACCAGTAGCCAAACTGGACTCAGAGACATTATTTCGAAGGTAGGCTACCTTCCAGCCTGGCCCCAGAGGACCCCGTCCCGTCTTCTCTGAATGAAAGATGGCCGGGTCCTCCTCTGGCTTGTAGTCCTGTTACAGTTAAGAGAGGGGGAGAAGTGACATCCCAATCGCAGTCAAATTCAGAGAAGAGACCAGGCTCTCATTAAGAGACTGTGTGAAAATACCACAGAGTGCCATCTACTCACAGGGGTATGTGCCCCCTACCTACTTACAATGTCGTCCACCTGTGACCGGTCGGCAATGTCAATGGGCACCACCTCAGTCTCCTCCCACTCCTCTGGAGGCAACCCATGTGGCTTCACACACAGAGACAAAAAGCTGCAGTTAGGACAGGACAAAACTGCCACATGTACTGGTTATTAGAGGCAAACATTCCCTGTCAGCACTCACATTGTCACTCGTTCCCAGGTCAGGTTTGTGCCAGGTTTCAATCTTAATAAAGAAGTCATCTTTCATGTATTCATTCTGCAAAACACCATGTACGTGTTGTGATATGGCCCTCGGTGGCGTAAGAGAGTCAATGTGAGGAGCAACGTGGTACTTACAGTCACGACTGCAGATTCCCCCATGGTGGGCGGTGAAAGAGAAAAGGGACAGCATGTTGGTGCGTTTGATAGGAAACTGGCAGTTAGCAATTAAGTGCCGCTCATATTTCTGCTGGGGGGGATACTAACTGGTGCGACAGTAGGGATAGGCATTCCAGGCCTTCTCGTGGAACACCAGCGCTCCCTCGGGGGCAAACATCTGGATGAAGCTGGGGACTTTGCTGCAGGTCAGCAAGGAGCACATCAACACTTATTTATTCATAATGTACTGCGGTTAAATCTGCCTACAGGTTTCACACATTCATTCTGCATGCTCTTCCTTCCAAAGTGACCAACAGCATTCTGCCCATTTACATAGCTGGCTAATTCAGGGTAGGTGAAACTCCTGACAATCAGCCATTAGAGTTGTAAACATCATTTTTACTTGAGCAATTCACCATGTTTTGGTGTACAAGGGCCACAACTCACACACCTGTGTATATGGTAGATCTTGTGGGTGTACTGGCCCTTCTCACCCTCCTTTTCATAGGGCTCATTGCGCAGTATCTCAATGCCCTCTCCACCGCCTGTGTTGTTCTTGCTGGCCTCGGCCACAGAGAAGAGCTGCCCCACCTGGTACTGGGGGGCACAAAGGGCGCAGTAAAACGGGCATTTGTGTGCTATCATTGTTAACACTGGGTGTTTGTGTGCTTCTACATGAATATAATCTGGTTGTTTATACCAGGGCAGAGTGTGTGTTTGTACTAGTACAGTGTGTTTATTTACAGTGATATTGTGTATGTTTATTCCAGTGCAGTATGTGTATTTATAGTGATACTGTCTTTATTCCAGTGTGTGTGAAAACATTGATACCATGTGTTTTCAGTGGACCGTTTTCAACACCGTTTCTTACCTCTTCTACGGAACATGGCAGGAGCACTTGGCTACGAGGGAGAGACGAAAAGTGCCTTTTCACAACACTGACCACAGCAGCGTCCGTCCGTCCACCCATCCTCTCTCTCTCTCTCTCTCGCTCTCTCTCGCTCGCTCTCTCTCTCTCGCTCTCTCACACACACGAGGGAAATATAAACCTGCTTTCATACTTGCGATGTACAGCATTGGTAATGAATAAAACAAGATGACAGAGGCAGCCAGAACGGTTAGGCGGCTAACGGAACGCGGGTTAGCTAAATGCTAAATTAACCTGCAATACAACTACGGTCTTCGGTAACACCTACAATAAAAACACTTTAACAAATACTTCATATATTCTTACATAAATGCGTATCCACCGTTAAATGCACAACATATACTCACTATTCCTTCACAAGCACCATTCTGGATCAGCAGCTCAATCCGCTCGCCGGAAGTAGACGCGCTACGTCCCACGTGCGTCATTGATCGCCGGAAATGGGGCCTACAACTCTTCGTGCGTCATCAATAACCGTACAGAGGGCGGGGCGCTCGGAGCAATCATGGGCTGTTGTAGCTTTGAAAACTCGGTGAAAATAATCCTATATGGATCGTTTTCCTGTCTTAATAACAGCAGGCGCTACTGCAGTGTCCTCTCAGAGGAACAACTTCTAATTGTGGAAACAAAAAAGAAAATATTAACTGTGTTTTTTATTAATAGAGGTAACTAATATTAGTTGAGTAACCTTTAAGAGGCAGACCGTCTAAAAGCTTGAGAACAAAAAGGCCGTTTTGACTTCTGATTGGTTCACAAAATCAAACAAAAGACAGTTTATCATAAACATGGATAATTTAATATAACAGTTGATGCTGCATTGCAATACTGATAAACAGTACCAGCTCTTTGAATTGTTGATAATTTTAAGTTACATTTATCTGCTTCATTTCAGGAAAAAACTACTATCTGAATTAAAAATAATTTTTTAAGCTGGAAGTTTTAAAGTATTTCAGTTCAGGTTTAGTATTTATAAAGTGCTGGACAACTCTTGAAAACACACTGTACACAATATTTTCATATTTTACACACACACACACACACACACACACATATATATATATATATATATATATATATATATATATATATATATATATACACACACACACACATTACAGCATACAATGATCCACTGACTGATCAGAAAGCACAGCAATGTATTTTTATGGCAAGTTGAGTTGCGGTACAAATACACATTTCTCCCTGGAAAAAAGTCAGTATCTACCTCTGTATTCTAAATGTACTGCTTATTTTCATGTTCTTAGTGCAAGTAATCTAATAGTATGACTAAGTTTTTTATTGCAAACACACTGAATTCAAGTGCACTGCATCTATTGAAAAAATTAAAATACAAAAAATAAATCACTATGGGAGTACTCAACTGTGGATTTAACTATTGGTTGTCACTGAATAAAATTAGATGTGAGAATAAAAAAAATGTGCTGCAAATATCAGATTAATGGAACTAAGTAAAAGGCAGAGTTGGATGTTTAAGACCGCACAACTGTCTCTGTCTTTCCTACACCTTTCCACACAAAAATCTGATATTAATTTCATGAGGTCATTTTAGAACAAAAAATTTTTCACATAATGTCCTTGACTGACTTTAAAAGACATTGGGTGGAGGTGTCTTCTCAGAGGGTCTTCAGTAGAGCTGCTGGCAGACTCAGGCCCACCCGTTGTCTTTGACCATGTGCGAGAGCTCAATGATGAACTTGCCTTCCTTGTACTTCTGGCTCAATTCATATGCCTGTTCCTGCAGCAAGTGATTGTGGGAATTGTTTTTACCACAAGGTGGCAGGTGACAGTGCCTCAGCATTTCAAGCACCTCTTTCCTACTTACATATTTCCACCCCAGGGTGGTGTGACAGCTCTCACAGTAGATGTCCGCCACAGCATGCAGACCGGTCAGCAGCACCCGCTCCTCGGCTGGACCGCAACCCACATTCACCCTGAGGAAGACATGGGCACCAATGTAAGCAACCAAAGGCGGCACCAGACCCAAATAGTCCACTGTCAGCTGTGATGGCACTGGGCATAGTATGGAAAGATCTAATACTTACACTGAGTTGAACAGGTAGGCACGTCCTTGACTACCCTGAAAAGACTACAAGACAGAAACACAACTTGTCTGTCACATACTCAACAGCAGTGAAGCACATGAGCTACGTATGTGTGGAAGTGCAATACAGTAAGAGCACAGTGAAACACATAACCGAGGAACATTCCCAGCCCTAACCTACAAACCCTCAATGAAATGTATTCCCTATTGGCAGTGAGACATCCAGTATAGTGCTAGACCTGCAAGACCCACCTTGGAAATGAGATCATCGTGGCTGGCCAGGTGAGCACGGCAGTGCACGCAGATGTACCTGCGATGGCATGAGTCCAGGTACGCCTGGAAGGTTTTGGCCTTGGACAGTTTCACCATGTCTGCAGTGAATTCACAACTCCCTGTTCCTAATATGCTGTTGTTCTGCCTAAATATGGTGAAAAAAGCAGTGACTGCAAGTTAGAGGTTATGCTATAGTAGTAAAACACACTACTTCTTCAGTGCAAAGGCTGAGGGGGGAGGGACAGAATGGTAAACATTAGGTAAACAGAGCTGCCCTTCCTGGTCCAAGACCCACGATAGCGAATCACACCTATGCCAATTCAGGATCTTCAGATGCCAACAACGGAACAATTACAATATTATGGCATTTTCTAGCTGCATAAATCTAAATTTATGATATTGTTCACGTTCGGGACAGAAACGCCGCAGTGGTGAGCCGAGTTTATCGCCCCTTTCAAAGCCAAACAGCCAGGTGAGGAGGTAGCACTTGAAAACAGTCCGTATTATACATAGGTGGACAGACATATTTACTTTAAAATATAGAAAATTATCTTCGCAATACGCTATTCTTACCTGAAAGGAGGAGAAAACGGAGCAAATCTTGCAGTAGAGCAAAGACTAAAAAGCGAATAGCAACAGCTGTTCAGAGCAGATGCAAATAAAATTCAAGTAAACGGGAACAGAACCACAAAACGCAGCTAATGGCTTCGGTCTTTTAATATCAATTAAACATTTTCAGTAAAGCGCTATATTTATATAAGTGTCGTCTGTCTGTGTGTTAAACTCCTGTATACTTTTCGCCTCGCTATCTCAACACAAACAGTACAGTTTGTTTACAGTTACCGCGGGGCCCTAAGCTAAAACAGACCAAGCAGGAACCAATGGGAGCCCGAGCCCGTCCACTGCGGACCAATCAGAGATCGCCGACTGGCCAATATAGGTCAACCAATTACGTTGCCGGAAAGCTCTGACTAATTGGGTGTTAGAAGACTCCTCGCGCGCGCGCGCGCGCGCGGTAGAAACGCTGTAAAACACTTGTTTGTGCCAGGGACTGTGTGTGCTTGTATTAATGCAGCATGTGTGTGAACATTGTTAATAAAGTGTGCTTGTATGTTTATACCAGTGCAGAATGTATATTTATAGCAATAGTTATATTATAGTGTGTGTGAGAGAGAACACTGATACAGTGAGTTTGCATGATCAGTAGACCAGGGGGGACCATCAACACCATTTGTTACCTCTTTTATAGAACATGGCAGCAGCACTTGGCTACGAGGGAGAGATGAAAAGTGCCTTTTTGCAACACTGACTGTGGCAGTGTCTGTCCATCTGTCACCCCACCCGCACTCACACATGCACAGAGCTAGAGTGGAATGTGTTACTCAGCTGTTTGAAGAGCAGTTAGTTCAGTTATAACATCTATGTTGCTCAGAGCAATATGGATGTTGAAGTAATGACCGTTTACTGGACAGCAGGATGTGGAACAGAAGATGAGCCTACATTCAGTGTTAAATTGGCCTTATTGCTGTGTGTGTGGGACAGAGATACAGAGGGGGACAGAATGATGACTGAACACAAACTTTATTGTAAACAGTGTCAGTGTGTCCACTTCACAGATGACGCCTGGGTGGAGGGGAGACTCACGAGGCCAGAGAGCCATTTCAGGCCAGTTTGCATTGGGCTCCTAGGGCTCAGTGACCCGGAGGCTGGACACAAGGCACCACCTTGGGGGGGTGGGAGCGGAGGTAGTCTGACAGGAGGGTGGGGTAGTCAGTCATGACCCCCGTGGCTCCAAAAGCAAAGGCGGTCTCTATGTCTTTCACATCATTACAAACAAAAAGGTGGACCTGGAAAGGAGGCAAGGGGAGCCTGATAAGCAGAACATTAAAAAGGCAAAAATAAGTGCTGTAAGACAATAACACACGCAGAAACACACATACACACAGAGGTAGCGCGGTGTGACAAGGCCTATCTTACCTGAATGCCACGTTTTGCCAGGTGCCTGAAGAGGCTTCTCCTCATGGTCACCCTGGAACAAGATATCGCGGTTATTGCTAATGCTTACCTTCATTACAGTAAAACCACTTCACAGCAGTGATCTGACAAAAAATATGAAAACAATCAGACTCACTTCTCCATCAGAAAGATGACAAATCTGTTCCTCAGAATCCAGGAGTCTGGGATATAATTTCTGAAAAACAGATGTGATTATAGAGTGGACAAATATTGACAGAAAAAAATACATTTACACCCCCTCCCTGCTCACCTGTTGTACACATGTGGCAGGTAGAACTGCAGGAAGGTCTCACCCAGGGGCAGGAAGGGCAGCAGGCCACAGTAGTAGAAGAGCAGCAGCTGCAGCCCCCGTCTCATGGTAAACATGTATGGCATCTCTGGGTTCTGCACACACATTAGGGCAACAAAACCACTGGTAAGAGCAAAAGAACTGTCCCTCTCAGGATGGCATACCTGTCCAGAGAGACACCTAACAGTTTAAACACACCTCTTTCCGGCATTTGTCCATGATGAAGGATTTGACACTGGCCCAAACTGTGATCTTCTCTCTGTCATACTGCTTCACAAGCAAGGACACCTGCAGTGGACACAAACACCCTGATCCATCACAGCACTAGAGTCAATAATTAATGCAAACATTTTGTTAGTATGCTCATAGTGTCGAGTGGCTGTGAGGGGTGCTGCATGCAGAGATGCTGTTTTCCCGTGATTGTCATTACAAACAAGTATTTGTTTGAACATGCCTGATTTTACAAAAAACAAGCATTTTTGGCAGCACAAATTTCGCACGAATCACTCCTGTGCAGATAAATGGCCAACAATACCCCCATGACCCCCCCACCCCCACCCTTCACCTTCTTAATAAGCTCATCATTATCTTCCTTGATCTCAATGTTGATAGGGATCTTAGGGAAAGTTCTGAAGACATCTTCAAGCAGAGCAAACTTCCTGTCAGCGCCCATGCTGAAGTGTCCTGGGAGGAGAGGGCATTAACTTTAATTCAGAAGGATTAAACCCCAAAAACTTCTCAGGCATGCATATGAGGGCACATACCATTGTAAAAGGTGACCTCTAATTCTTCTTTGTAGAGCGGTAGCTCCTGAAACATTAAAAATACAGTCAAACACCTGAGCAGAGCTGAAATTCTTCCTTCTGTTAGTGGCCTAACAGAGTAATCGGCTTGCAACCTCCAAGTTCAACGAGGATATGTTGGCATTGACACCAGTCTGGCGCAGGAGGTTCTCGTCATGAGACACGATGACATGGCCATCCCGGGTTAAGTGACAGTCAATCTCCAGCATCTCTGTGCCAGCCTCAATGGCGCTGGAAGTGGCAGGGAACAGCAATATCCATACCTGTGTATAATTGTCAATGCCCATTCACACTTTTGAGTAACTGTTCATCTAAGTCCACACTGAACGGCAAGGCAGCCTGCTGCTGTACTCACTGCGTAAATGCTTCCATTGTGCTTTCAATTCTCTCCCCAGAACCTGAAACAGAACCCACCATCTTTTTACTGCAGTGTGGTAGACTGTTCAAACAGCCAACTCAACCACAGGTTATCATATTTTGTCGGCTGATGTGGTGGCACGTGGAATACACACCCCCCCGGTGTGAGATGTGTCTGCAGTAGAAAGCCACACACTTCCTCTTGTGCAACACATGGGGGTTCTTGAGCAGGTATAGCGATGTCAGGGTGTAGCCCCCCAGGGCAGGGAGCACGTAATATAGGTAGCTTGACATGATGCCCTGCAGGGGAGAGAAAGAGCCTCATCCAGTCCTCCTACCACACTGACAAATATACAAAACTTACATACAAAAACTTCCATGCTTATTTTCTTCCTAAAATGTATCTTTAGTAGAGAGATCGTGACCTGTGTTCACCCTGCAATCAGAACGATGGAAAACTGGAACAGGAATGTGGGACTATAAGTCAACTTAGGTTCATGTGTTTGCAGCTCATGCCTGGTGTTTGGCATCAGTGCCAGAATGAGTGTTTCCATGGAAACCAGAGGTAATAAACAAAGCTGAAACTGGTAGGAAGATGTATAAACATTTGTTTTAACCATTTAAATGTCAACGCAGTTGGAAATGAGGAAGTGCGTATCTGTTTACTGTAACTGTATAGGGTTTCCACATCTGTTTGATACAGCTTTTTGTGGTAGGATAGTCAACTATAAGGGGAGGAGCATCAACATTTCTGCAGACTGGAAATGTAGGATGTTTTGCTAAGACCTGCTTGTTTTAGATGACGGTTAGGAAAATACAGGAGCACAAGCTGCGGGTGGGACCACTCTGTGACACCTGCCTGGAATGCACCGAGGCAAGGCAGGGAGCCAGACAGGCATGAAGACGCATGTTGCCCAGATGCTGCAGTTCCCATGCCTTAGGTGCCACCCCAGGGAAGGAATGTGCTCCATACAACACCCTGTGTATTCCCCCCACCAGCCCTGTGAACCACCAGCAGGAATAACCACACCATAATGACAAACTGTGACCTGCAGGTCAGGAAAAGGCATCACCCGGTGCCAGAGTGCAGCACTGACATCCATTGCTGGCCACGATTTACAAACACAATGGCACCAGGAGAGATCCTGCTGTGGTCCAGTGAACACAAGTGCTGAATCTACATGAAGAAAACAATGTGCAGCAGTGGCGGGTGGGATGCAAGCCAACAGCAAAATGAGGGCAGGGCCCCAAACACACACCCAGAGGTAGATAGCTCACTCCTGGTTGTTGTGGAGAACAAGCAGAGAAATGGCCCCCTGTGTCTTGTCCATCAACTTTCACAACCATCAAAATGAGAAGCTGGGAGGTCGAGCTGGGAACACAATGGCAGCAGCAGCAACCACAACAACACTCTTCACCTCCAACCAGAAACCAAGTTTAAAGTTGAAAAAACAACCGAGACATTCCACAATCACATGTGCATTGATGGTGAACGTAAATCTGCACAGAACACAAAATGACACATTCATTCAATTTTTACAACAACAAATTATTTTATTATAATCCAAACTTATGTGAAATGTGCTGATACCATATAACATTTCTTATAATATTGATCCCTTAATTCTTTTATAAATTTATGGAACAGTATTAATATCTTTTCAATACCTAAAGCAAAAAGCAATAAAAAAGCCATTTTAGATCCAACACCTTTTTACAAGATAGAAAAGTGCCTCAGCAACAACAGAAGTAAAACTCACGTAAACACCAGTAGCTGAACTGTGTGCACAGCACAGGCTTCATGTTTAAACCTGAATTCTGACACGAGGGCCTGTCGTTTGGTGTCGTGAAGCTTGACAATGTCACTCACCCAGGAGGAGTTGGTCTCTAGTGATCACTGTCCACAGGCGCAAATGTGTGACACTCTGCCTGCAAGCAGCTATTCCCTGTTCCTTGCCAAGCTCACACCTCTCTCGCTTGCCCTCTCTCTATCTCTCTCTCTCGCTCTCTCTTTGTGTGTGAGGGAGAGAGAAACCAATGAATGCAGCACAAACCCTGTGACTCAGCGATGGCTCATTGTCACCTTGTTTTAATCTTGCTGCTCTGCTTTCTGACAAAAGGTTAAAAATTGAGAAGCAGTTGTTGTCTTGCTACACGCAAGTCCCTGTCCACCGTGGATGAAAGAAAGAGGGTGGCTGGACCTTCCATCTGCAAGCTGATGTCCCTCCCACAGATGCAATGAGGAGTGCCTGGTCTGGATCAACTAGAAACAACAAGAACCAATTACTGTGTCTGCGTGTGTTATTGTCTTACAACACTTATGTTTGCCTTTTTCATGTTCTGCTTATCAGGCTCCCCTTGCCTCCTTTCCAGGTCCACCTTTTTGTTTGTAATGATGTGAAAGACACAGAGACAGCCTTTGCTTTTGGAGCCACGGGGGTCATGACTGACTACCCCACCCTCCTGTCAGACTACCTCCGCTCCCACCCCCCCAAGGTGGTGCCTTGTGTCCAGCCTCCGGGTCACTGAGCCCTAGGAGCCCACCATAGTAAGTTAAGCAGAATAAGCCTTGTGCTCCCCTTGCTCACATGGTATTACACTGATTAAAATGGACCAATAAGGGATCACTCAGGGAGTGATGGTGGGATGGGAAAGAGAGGCACAAAAGGGTACTGGATGTGAACATCAGAGTTGTCAAAGGGCACATGTGAAGGCAGCAGAGAGATGAGGCCAATTGATCCCACAACCCTGCAGGTGTTGCAAAGCATCTACAAACACATAAAAAAGCATTCTGTGAAAATAAATTTCTGAAACTAATAGCAAGTAAAACAGAATCTTGGATACAAACTTACAGACATATAAATGGCAACAAACTGAAATTTGCAACCTTAGAGAAATCTCAGCAAAGGTTAAAACAGTGACAGCAACACAGTGCCATTAGCATGGTAACGATTTCCTGAGGACAGTGGGAACACCATGACAATCAGTTTCAGTACAGGTGCAGAACCAAGCAAGAGGGTCATTTACACCACCATAGTAGTAAGGGGTTGAAATAAGTTACTAAAGTCAATAACAAAATCACACTACAGTGCTTTAACTAGTAGACAACCCCCCCCCCACATGCACATACATACATACAAAAACACAATTTGCAACACACGTTTCTTGAGTTCTGTATACCCTGGCTGTTCAAATGTTCAAAGCATTAACATCTGCTATTCTCTGTGGGACTCCTTGGTCACCTTTCTTAGAGCTGAAAGGCAAAAACCTCTCCCACTGTCCAACAGGTCAGGAGCTGTGGTAGGGGGCCTGAAAGGGACCCATCTCCTGGTAGATGAGCTCCTTCAGCTTCTCTTTGGGCAGGTCATCCAGCTGTATATCAAATGTCAAGGGTTCCTCTATGACATGTTGCACATGTGCACGCAGATTTCATACAGTGAATCAGAACACAGTAAAACCCCTTTCTGCTGCAGACAAGTGGCATGCAGATGGAACACGCTTCATCCGTGGGTTCATAGTACTGCACTAGATAAGGATAACCCAGGGTCTCCTGGACAGTGATGTGTTTGTAGGGGTTAAAGGTCAACATGAGATCATGAGATCCGACAGGCTCAGGGCTAAAGGAGACAACAGGCAGTCAACATGTGAGTGTTTAAGATTGATGTGTGCATACACCCCAACACAGAACACACCTTTGCCATCAGCCTTAGGGAAGAGCTTGTTCCAGGAGATCTGGGGTTTCTGGGGCAGTGGCAGTGCAGCAGGTAGCTCCTGGCCTTCATGTTGATGATGCAGCTCAGGTCTTCCTGAGAGCCCAGGATGTCTGTGGCCAGAAGGACGTATCACATCAAAACAGGGTAAATCCTTGCACAGTTCTAGATAATCTGCAGCTGCTATGGGGGAGCAATACCCAGAAAATGGTTTAGCTGGTCCAGGTAGTGTTTCTTGGGGACGATGGGCCTGCTGGAGATCATCTCTACCAGGATGCAGCCTACAGACCAGATGTTGATGGACTTGGTGTAGTTCTAAGATGCACACCAGCTCCAGTTAGCCTTCCGGACACAGCCATCTTAGTACTTCAATACTTGACTAACTCATTTCCCAGCATCAAATATAAGGAGTGATGGTGTCAAACTGACTATAACTAGAGCGTGAGACATGGTATCTTGGAGTTGGGCATGATGTTGGGAAGGTGGTACCATCAAGTGGCTACGTACTCCATGAGCAATCCTGTGAGATTGTGCACAGGGTTGGCTATCCAAGACAGGCCAAAGTTACAGATCTGGGGGAGAAAGAGGACATGGTGAACGGGTCAGACAGGTATCACAGGTTTACACAGTAGATTGGAGGAACAGACAGGTTTTGGCAACGGTCAATATTGGGACATGTGCAAACAACCCTCCTGGCATGTTAGAATATTACGAGAGCACAGGGAACTAGAGAAGCAGGGCCCACCTTAATGTCACAGGTCATGTAGATGAGCAGGTTGGAGGGGTTTGGGTCCCTCTGCAGTACATTGGCCGTGTTAATGTATTTGAGGTCTCTCAGGATTTGGTAAAGGAAGTAATAGATATGATTGTTGCTGAGCCACTGGTTCTTGAGCAGAGCTATGGAGAAGCTTGTACAGACCTGTCTCTATCAGGTCCTGCACAATGCAGCTGGGGGAAGCAGTTAAAGAGCTGGAGCAGCGAGGACAGCAGCAACTCCCCTCAGTATCAGCAAGGATACACATCCCTCATGTCCTGGATGCTCTGCGTTCTCAGGATGTTGCTAATGTGGATGATGTTCTTGTGTCTGAAGCATAGCAGGATCTTTGTTTCACACAGTGTCCACTGGCAGTATGTGCTCAAAGGGGCTGATCTTCTTGATAGCCACGTGCAACCTGTTGACGTTGTCATAGGCTAAGCTGGACACACAAACTGTGAGCCACAACAAGGGCACAGCAGAACATGTCTGTTGCCTTTGGTGTTTCCCCCTGCACTGCACTCTATTCTAAAGAATCACGCTGTACTGTAATGAACCGAAATCTATTGCACTACACTGTCCTGTAAAATACTATACACCCAAATGTTTCACACTGAACATCTGGCTCCCTTTACCTGGCCCAAGGTGAAACAGGTATTGGACCCCTCATGAGACATGACGTGTCTGTGTGTCTTTCCGTGCGCCTGCATGCTCTGTTCTATGTATGTGTGTGTGTAGCCATGTTCTATGCTCTCAGCAAACCATGCCGTACGCTCCCTCCCTGGGGTATCGCGGTCCCACGTCGAAATTCTGTCCTTTGACGGACTGCACGCCCGGTTTGGTGCTGGTGATGGCTCCTCCACCGCTCACTTCCCGACTACCTAGATCGGCCATGATCGCGCGGAATCGTGAAAACAGGTCCTCGTGCTTTTCTTCACAGCAACGGTGCCAAACCCCCCACCTCCCCAGCCTGATCACCGCGCGCGGGCGACAACGGGTTGCGAACGTGAGTGTGGTATTTTAACGGTAAAAACAAAGCAGGTGCACGGAGTAGCACATGAAAGTGAAAACCACTGAAACAGCCCTGTTACAACTTGGAAGGTTGAAACGAGTGAACCGGGTGAATTGGCTGTCTTTCACCGCTTCTTACTTTAACAGACCAATTTTTCAGATCAGTTTCAGGCCGGATTATATCACACTACACACTATATTCAGCTTTCACTAGACGGGTGTGAGGCTAAGCACCAGTGTGTATAACTTTAGAAAGTAAGGTCTTCGTTTCTACTACAAAGTGAAGCACAAACCCAAAAGTCCTCATCCACCAGCCACAGCGGGCGCTTGTGCGCAACGTAAAGATGACGTCAGTGATGCGCCGCCCCTCTTTCGTGTTTTTGCAGGACCCCGCGGTACCGCGTAGTCATGCTCCCGGTCCGCGCGCTCTGGGTGGGGCCGATCCCATTGACTGTCACGGCGTTCCTCGCGGTCCGTTGCCCTTACGCTTCGGCGACTACCAGGTAAATGGCGGCGCGCGCGCAGTGTGTTTGTTTGTTTGTTTGTTTGTTTATTCGCTCAGTGACTTAACGAGCGAATTAATGAATAGGGTGGGCGAAAGAACGAACACCGCCCCAGCCAGTTAGTTCAGCCAACTCTGTGTTCGGGTTGCGGTTATTTGCTCAAACCCGTCACTGTTCGTCTGCGTATGTATATGTATCCAAATGCGGAAGTGTCTCAAATTCTGGCAGCTCGAGCTCATTCATCATTGCACAGGACCCACGTAAAAACACACACATGGTTGCTAGGTAGCCGTCAAGGAAACGCAGCCAACAGTGAGACCTTAAGTCTGATCCGCGAACCACTACGACACGTGGAAACCATGAATATGAAAAAAAAACGGTGTAAATAAGGTATAAACTCGGTAGCAATATGATGTGAAGAGACATCTGACACCACAGGTGCACTGACCTGCCTCTCCATCTGCAGTCAAAAGGCTCAGTGACAACAGAGTGAATAGTGATGGTCACTGGAGAACATCTGCTGAATGAATGAATGTGAATTTGACAATTGATTGCTTGCCATGTTCCTACCTTCTCTCTTCAGTCCCTACTTCTCCTGCTCTGCCTCCCCAGCATCAACTGCCAGGAGCATCAGAACCCAAACCCCAAGTGTGTGTTGGTTTGCTACCTGTTCAATCCCCATGGCATCCAGCCCACACATCAAGGCTCGCTGCCCACTGTATCTCGGCTCAGAGACATGCCGATTCCCAGTTCCTGATGACAAAGTGAGCTGGGAGACAGATTGGCCCGAATACCAGCCTGTGAACTACACTGCGCCCCCCGTGCTGGCCAGACCGTTTTGGGCTGACCCGGATATTGGGTGAGTGTGGGCCGGGGTCCACCTGAGCAATGGTTACAAGTCTATCCCTGTCTAAACAGTGTGTGTCCCTGCAGCTCCTTCTCACCCCGCTTCAACACTCTGGATGGAACTGTGGACCGGAGGAGCCATGAGGGGGAATACAGGGTGCAGGACAACAAGCCGCTGTGAGTTGCTGTACCCCTTGCTACACAGTCATACACAGCATCCTTTCCTGGTTGTTCCACAGCCCTTCTCTCCCTGTCGCAGAAACCCTCGTGGGCGTACCGGTGTCACAGGAAGAGGTCTGCTGGGACGGTGGGGCCCTAACCATGCAGCAGACCCTATTGTGACCAGGTAATCCTCTACCTATGTCCCCTGTCCTCTACTGCCCAGGATCCAGGTGCAGGACCTTCTCTTCTTCTTTGTGGCAGGTGGAAGAGAGATGGCAATGGGCAACAGGTGATCCACACAGACTCCCAGCAGCCAGTGCTGCAGTTTGTTGCCATAGTGAGAAAGGACTGCGGCGAGTGGGCTATACCTGGGGTGAGCCCCCTTGTCCTCCCCTGTCCTCCCCCCATCCTCCCCCCATCCTCCTCCCCCCATCCTCCTCCACGCTCTTCTACAAGGTCCTCCTCTCTTCCAGGGCATGGTTGACCCAGGAGAGCTTGTGTCGCTGACCCTGCAGCGGGAATTCTCTGAGGAGGCACTGAACTTGCTGTCTGCCAGTCTGGAGGAGAAGGCCCAGCTCCGTGAGCACATCTCCAAGCTTTTCAGTTCACCTAGACTGCAGGTGCGAGGATGTGACAAAACTCAGCACATCCTTTTGGTGTGGTCTCTGAGTGAATGCTTTGTTCACACCACCCCATTGCTCTTCAGGTCTACAAGGGCTACGTGGATGACCCTAGGAACACGGACAATGCCTGGATGGAAACGGTGGCTGTAAACTTCCATGATGAACTAGGTTACCACCTTTTTTCCCTTCATTTACTATATTCAAACTTATAATGAGCCATTCTTTAGTGGTAATAATTGTCACTCCTCCAAAATATTGGTGCTCTATAATTGCCTTTACTGCGGTCAACTCATTGGCTGGTTGTACAAATGAATGCTTTACTAATTTTGTTTTGACCCTGCAGGGGACAGTGTCAGTGAACTGCCGTTACAAGCAGGAGATGATGCAGGTCAAGTCAGCTGGATGGACATCAGCTCCAAGTTTTCATACTATGCCAACCATGCCTTGTTTCTAGAGACAGTTGCTAAGGAGAGACAGGCTCACTGGTAAATTAACAACAGATGTAAGTATTGAATTAAATTAAAATTCTGTACTTAATGAACAGTCAGTGTCACTGTCCAAAGTTCAGCCTTTCAGTGCCTCGGTGATCTTTGTTTCTCAGGACATGCAGACATGTCATAAACATGCAACCAGGTCCTTTGCAGGGCTCCTTACTGCTTGAAACACATTCCAATATAATCATCTGTTCACTTCTACAGTCCTGCACGTTTGGAACACAGAATCAAGGCATTGCATCCAGAAAGCAACGAGTGCTGTCAGAAGAATGAAAGCCATTTGTTTCTAATATCAGTCCATGAGGTAATTTATTAATAATTACCTCATGCATTGATATTAGAAATAAACAGCTTTCTTTCACAAGTCACTATCACTGAGGAATCGAGACCAAGTACTGTTTTGTGTCATAATGTTGCTAGTTTTGAAAAAGGAGACCATCTTTGCTGTATTGATTAAAAAATGATTAAATACAGCAAAAGATATGCTCAACGTTCTCTAAAGCCAAACTTTGACAAGCAAAGTTTATCTTCTTGCTTTGTGTGTGATGCTTTGTTAAGGGAACAGAGAAAAGCTGGAATTTCCTCTCTATATTTACACACCAATTGGTTTATCTAAATATGTATACATTATCTATATGCATAAATAAATGTTAGCAACTGCTTTTAACATCTGCCTTCTGCCTTTATCCCTGTTCTGCTGAAGAAGTCCCATGCATGTGCAATGATAATACAGCTTTCTTCATTGTTACAAAATTATGCCTAAATTGAAATCCTCAACATAAACTGGTCAGAATGAAAGCATAAACATAAGGAAAAAAAGGTCTGTTTGGTTCTTTATAATCCCATTTGTGTCCAGGACTTTGTTTCTAAAGTAGAAGATGGGGATTGTCAGCTTTTGCCGTTCACTGTCACTAGAGGTAGATGCAGAAGTTAAGCTCATCAAGCTTTAAAAGTGTGTAGACAAATGCAGTTGACAAGACCCTTCTTCCCATTGGGAAGCAACCTTAAAAAAGGCAAACTTAAAAAGTCCTACATTTGATACTAAAATATCCCAACTTTGGGACTGTCAGCATTTGTTTTCCAACGGAGGAGAAAGCAATGAGGACTGGATGACATGTGTGCATACTAAACAGGCAGATTGGTAGAGCTACACCAGGAACAAACATGACAAAGATGAAGGGGAAACTGAATGCAGAGGGATGGTAGAAAACAAATGCAGCCATCCATCCAGTGTTGGTGACCACAGGTAGTGCATTCCTATGGCCATGTGAGGTCACAAAAAGCTGTCTGTGGACCACAGTATAGCACTCGTGGGATGGGAGTAGCAGCACTTGGTTGCAGCCATTACAGGAAGTCACCAGCCATTGGGACAAGCAGTCACAGGAAATAGTCTGCCACTGGCTTCTTAGAGGGTATCCTCCTCATCTCCTGTGGTGCGGCTTCAAATATCAAACTCCTTCTGCAGATGCTCATCCAGCTCTAATGTGACAGCCACATTACCATACCTGGGAGAGACAAGAACAGAAGGAAGCTGAGCATAACCTTATATATGCTCTTCCAGAAGTGTGTGTGTATATCTGTAACAGTAGTTGGGTGCTGAACAAATGGTCAGAACAGTTTCATTGAAATGCCATTTGTAGCAATCGTGCCAAGCTGGTTGGCCCTGCAGATTATATCGAAGTCATTGGCCGCATTAAACTGTGCAAACACATCACTGCCAAACAGACAGCCAGCCCCCCTGGGACTTATTCCCCATCCTGTGGTGTCTGAGAGACAAAAGGGAACATTCAGTGCTTACCCAGTCATAACAACAACACCAAGGACACAGGACTGCCCATCTGCAACTACACACATAGCTACAGACTGTCCAGAGGTTTGTGCTGCTCACCTTCCGGGTCTGACCACAGCAGGTTACACATGGGCCTGTTGTATGGCACCTCCTGCTTCCTGTCAATGGTCCTGATCTGGTCCAGGGTCTGTATGGAAGGCGAGAGCCCACTGTGGACACAGAATTTCTGCAGGCAGAAAGAGCACATCAGTGAAAGGAGCTGAGGAGCAGCAATGCTTTCAGGCTGGTAAAAAGACACCTGACTTAACACACCTTCCTGTTGATGATGGCGGAAAGGGAAAAGTAGTCGAAGATCTCCGTGCAGTATTGCCACACCATCACTGAGCTGTACTTTCTCAGGCACTCATTACAGAAGCTGTACACCTGTGTGATCTGCTGAGAGTTGTGGTTGCCTCTGATTAGAGTTATGCTGTCAGGGTATCGCACGTAGGCGCCTGCAGGGTATGTGTGTACACACACAAAACACAATAACAAATAGCTGAGCTGCAAGAAGTAAACATATGAGGGTCCGTGAAAACAGAGCTGAACAGGCATCAGACCTTGAGGGCAAGTAGAAGGAATGTCTCCACACTGTAGAAACCTCTGTCCACAAAGTCGCCCATGAAGAGATAATTTGTTCCCGGCACATCTCTGCCAACCTTGTCAAATCAAAGTAAATGTGCATTAAAACATTAGACAGAAATAATGACTTTCACTCCTACTATTATAAAATGTGTTGGGTGTTACACTCCATCCCTGATTTAGCAGACCTCAATTTTACACATTTCAAATTTTATGATCTGTTACCAAAAAAAAACATTTTTAAGCATGATTTAAAGGAAAATAATTTTTAGCTTTGGAGAAAATGCATAAAATAATGTTTTAAAACAGATACTGTATGTCAGTAAAGAACCATTCAACTGTCTCTATTGTTAGGTGCCCCATAGTGCCCCTGTAGCAGCACCTTATTCACTGCTTTCTGAATATATAAATCATTGTACTGTATGTATAAAAAATAATGAATTTATTTCATCTTAATACTCACATTACGTGTTAATTACACATTACAGTAGGCTATAAAAGTGTTACTGGAGTACACAGTGCAATACTGTAGAGCAGTGTAGTAAAAATATTGCACAAATTATGCTTCTGATTTTCTGTGACTATATCTGAATACCTCCCATATAGTCCAGAAAAGTGAGGATGGATTGTATCATTTTCCTGCATACAAAATTTAGGAGGCTGCTATTTGTGTATTTTAATTAATTTTTATGTGACATTTTTTCCAATTAGAAAAAATAGCAATGTGTTCCTTCACAAAGGGAATTCACCTAACAGAGATTTGCACTGAACAAGTTAACCCCAATATGTAAGAAACCATTGTGCTAGCTGCCTAAACTGTATAAAACAATTCTTTTTGACTTAAATGTACTCATTTCATTTAGATTCATGTATTTTCACTTGTTTTAATGGATATATGACAGCAATCATAAAAGATATACAGTAGTCCCCCCTTACCCGCGGGGAATATTTTCCAAGACCCCCAGTGGATGCCTGAAACCACGGATAGTACCAAACCCTATATATACTATGTTTTTCCTATACATACATACCGACGATAAAATTTAATTTAGTAATTAGGCACAACAAGAGATTAACAACAATAATAATAAAAATCTTGCACTTTGGGGCCATTATTAATAAAGTAATATAAGCGTTACTTGCACACAAGTACTGTGATACCACAACAGTCGATCTGATAACTGAAACAGCTAGTAAGTGACTAACGGGCGAGTAGTGTATACAGCGTGGATACGGTGGACAAAGGGATGATTCACGTCCCAGGCAGGATGGCGAGAGTTTTCATCACACTCCTCAGAACAGTGCACAATTTAAAACTTATTGTTTATTTCAGAAATTTTCCATTCAATATTTTCGGACCACAGTTGGCCGAAACTGTGGCTAAGGGGTGACCACTGTACTAACAAATTTCTGACTATGTAGTGGGTGAATGGGACCCCACATGGGACTTACCCTGAATTTCCTTCAAGTCATAGAACTGCCGATGAATATCACCACATACCTGGGGGGGGGGGTGTCAGAGTAAGTGAATCAGAGAGAGAGAGAGTGTATGTGTGTGTAGGCACCTGTCACAAAGAAAATGCAGAACACAGTGAACAAAGTATGGCTCTGCAGCTCAGTCACTATAACAGGCGAGTCCACCCTCTGGACATTGGTCTCCTCCACTAGAATCTCTCTGGAACATGAACAACCACATACATACATAGGTATATAAAGGGCTTGTGCCTCTTCAAATCAGCTCTAAAATCTCTAAAATGTCCCATTTTGCGTCACCTTAATGTCCAAGTGCTACCCCTCTAAGGTGTTCTGGGACCCACCTAGCTTTTGCACACAGCACCTTCACCTCATTCTCCTTGATGTGCCCACACTTCCTAAGTTGCTCAATCTGTTGGTCCAAATCACTGATGTTGCCCATGTTGATAAATGGGATGCCAAGGTGCCTGATGCTCACTCAGACATGCAGGCGCAGGAGCACTCCTTCACCGGCACACTGATACATTCAGTACACAGCAATCTGTGGAGTGGAACAACAGAAGAAAGTTACACAGAAAGGGAGGTGGGAGTGCAGGGGAATGTATATGGTGAGCCAGTGTAACTGTCCTATGGCCTACACCCCTCACAGTGAGGTATGTGCAATAAATTGTTTCAGAAGGTAGTGTGTAAACCCAGCAGAATGCCACATGTAAACACAATAGCCACCATCAGATGACAAGGCCTGATTACAAACACAAAACTCCTTGAGCACAGCCTGGCTGAATGTGAACACAGTAAAAGCAGTGTGATATAGCTACAGCTATTAACTCTGAGCGGTTCACGGGAATACACATGTTGGCGCAGTAGTAATTTTTCGCTCTAGACAGAGACTGAATGTGACTAAGGTTATGTGTGGATTAACATCTCTGCTACTAAACAAATAGCACACAGAATGATGTCATAGTCAGACTTGTGAATGACATCATGCAAGTAACCCTTAAAATCCCACTTAGTTTTCCCATTATATATATATATATATATAAAAAACATCTAACACATTTTTTCATAATTGTATGTGTGCAAAATTCTAATTTTGTCCTTTATATTTTTGTAAAATCAAAGTTTTGTTATGTACTCAGCATGCGTGTAAAAGTAGACTGCTGTGTTTATATGTGTACAAAATTAGAGTTTTGTGTACATGCTTGGTTGAGATTTAGAGACTTTTTCGCATATATATTCGGAAAGTGAGTAAAAGACTACTGTCGTATACAATTTCGCTTCTGACGTCTACGTGTTTAGTAAATATGTCTAAAACGGGACCTTCATTGTGTGTTTTCTGCAAATGTTTCCATTGTTTACCTACAGTACTCAGTTTTGTGCCCCCCCTTCCTGGGTCGTTCCACCAACATGAACCTTTGTGCTCCTCTGTCTGTCGTCGCCTTATTAGTTCCAAGCCTTGAGTCTCCTAGTGTACGCTGGCTCCCACTTCTGGACCCAGCTCAGCAAGTGAAAAGGCTAAATTTCGCTAACAAGACGGTACTAATTCCTGGTTTCTGGCAAAAAACATGCATGTAACATTTATAGAGCCAGTAAGAAAAAAAAAAAGCTAGCTTATTATGACAGAAGCTGCTTCCTAGTTCAAGTACAATTCTGAAATTAAAAGCATCTTTTAAAAATCTTTTGAAGTTTGTAAATCTTGTTTCATTTTACTGGAGAGGATTCCAAAATCATTAGAGACTCAAAACAATCAGAAGAACAAGTCATTTTATTAAATGACAAATCAACAGTTAAATTAATTGCATTTTGAAATGAGATATACAGTCTGATTTTAAATTATGTACACAGTACAAAAAATGTTTATCACCCTTCAGCTGCAACTTGGCATCTATTGTAAAATTAGAATTAATCTGACAGAATATATTAGTGGCACTGTGAGTGAGAACTTTTTGTGGTCAGAGATGGGCCCCACCTCACAAGGATAGAGAGTTAAACAAAACACATCTCTACATGTCCCTCACAGTGAGCAGAAGTACTTGTGCACAAAGAAAGAGAGCAGGCTGGACAGGGCAATGCCCAGGCTGTCCCCAACGCTGGCCACTGCCATCGCGAACTCCCTCTCCCGGGCTCCGGTCTACAGTCGGATGGACAGACAGACAGACAGACACATAGGTGACAATGTTCTAATACACCCACAGATAAATAACACTAAGTCAACAGACAGACCGACCTCCTTGCTGATGAAATGAAAGGTGTTGACGTAAGCAGCCCCACCGAGGAGTCCCTCATACAGGATGATGGCAAATACAGTGTAGACGTTGGGTAGAAAATGGAACTGCACAGCCAGGCAGAGAAGCACAGCGTTGACACACTGAGGTGGAGGACAGACAGGAGGAAGGACAGTCATTGACCTTTAAGAATTTTCGCTCATCAAAGGCCCACACGTTGCCCTCCTCCTGTCCCCCTTGCCCCTCTCGCTTACTCACCTGAAGCACAGACATGATCCACACCCTGCGGATCTTCACACAGAAGAGAGATGTACGTGACACAAACACGCCAATCTGATACAGAGTCTGGTACCTAGTGGGCAGGGGACACCTGTGCTGTAATGACTGAATGACATACAGGCAACTTTGTGGCACGGGGGGTGAAGCCAGAGTAGTCGGCACTCACCAGCGGTACTGCTCCGTGTGAGACAGGTAGCTAGTGGGGAAGAATAGCAGCTCAAGCTGAAATAGGAGAGCAAGCAGTTTTGTTCAGGTCACCAGGCCCAGTGGAATGAGAGTCCTGCATGGACACTGACATACACGCTCTGTCTGAAACAGGGGTCAGGACTGGGACTTACCAGGCCCTGGTTGATAAAGTACTCAGCAAAGTACACAAGTCCCAGAGGAACAATAAACTTCACAAGGCCCTGAATACAAAAGTTGAGGCAGAGAGAAGACAGCAGCCTGTCAGTATCAGGGGCTTACACCAGCGCGTGCACGCACACGTGCGCACACACACACACACACACACACACACACACACACACACACACACACACACACACACACACAGACTGTGCCAGCATACACAACAGAACTTACTCTTAAGATGAAGACTTTGTCTGCAAACACAAGGCTGTTAGGTGACTGGTTCTCTGCAGGAGGCCAGGAGGAGGGAAACACATATAAAATGATGAGTTTCCATCCTTCTCCACCATCACATCTATCTTTCATTCTACTTGTGCATAAACTCACCTGGTTTCTCTTCATCCTCTGCTACTTCCTTGTCTTCAGAGTCCTCCTCCATTAGGGGGCGTCTTTCCTGGCTCTTCCTGAGTGCCTCCACCCCCATACAGTGCCACTGTGAGAAAGTGGGTGGGAACACCAGGAGGAAATAGTAGCTGATGAAAGAAGAAGAGCACATGTGTAACAACAATATGCTACATGTGGCACAAGGCACAACAATCAAATTGTAGTTATATTCACTCCCAAGTGGGATTGATTATTTCAAATAATCATAATAACTTCCATTCAGGGTCACATCAGCTGCAATTTGTATAGAGGTATTAGGGAAACTAACTAAGCAATTTATGTCAAGAATATAAGTACAACAGCAGAACTTCAGGGACTTGAATTTTCTACCACTCACACCACATTCAGTTTCTTATTCACCACATACTTCACCTATTTCCATCTCACCTGATCGCCATGATGGCAGGCACTACAAGCATGATGAGCAGGGTTGTCTGCGGAGACAGGCCGGCCTGCGTAAAGGCTGAGTATAGGAGGGCCCCAATAACCCCTGCACCACCAGTGCCTGATCCCCAACCCCCCAGCACAGACCTGAGGAAGGGATGTGGTGGGTTAAAACCTATAGGTGACCAAAGAGAACCATGCTGTGTCTGTGGTACTGCTGAGGTAGTGTGGTGAAACTTACCTGTTGAAGTAGACTGTGAGGGAGAGGAAGGAGAGCTCTCCCAGTCCAGAACTTACACTGGCAAAGATCACCCCTGAAAGAGAGTTGGAAACAAAATAGAGTGGTTATTATATGAGTCCCTTTTTATAAGTGTATGTATACATGTCAAGAATAAAGGGGACAAATGACCCCTCACCCCTGTCATTAACACAGACCCCTTCCCACCCCCCACCACCAAATTCTAGTACTCTTCCAAGAATTTCTTGCACTTTTTTCAGAATTAAATTTAAGAAAGGATTAAATTGTTCACCAAGAAATAGAAATCAGCAAGAAAATAAACAACATTTTGTGCTGTCATTAAAAACGTGATTAAAAAAAACTCTGTATCAGTGATTATACAATTATAAAAAGGACTCATATAAAACTGCATAGCATGAAGGGTAATTGGAAATGTAAAAACCAAAAGAACATTCAAACCCTTAAGATAAATGCAATTTACACATAAAATACCATTAAAGCCAAATAAAAAAATGAATCACATGACATTCTTAAACAATAAATATCAACAATATTTAAAATAAGTTTAAAAGCATGACAGGAACAACACAAGCATCAGTACCCAAAATGCTCATAGCCACTGTGGAAGAGAAGGACACCAGCAGGAAGCTGGCAGTTGCTGTGGTTATACACGCCAGAACACGGAACCTGTCCAACACAATAGAACAAAGACCTGAGAACATGGCAGTGTTAACAACTTTTAGGAAATTGCAGAGGAGACAATAAACAACTAATTACCCATAAGGAAATTTGTGGATGAAGAAGGGAGCAACAGCTTTGATGAGGAGAGTGGGGAGGATATCTGCCAGCAGAACAGCCTGAAAAGTGTAAAAAGTAAAAGCAAATTCTAAATATGGAAGCACCTCGATTGCCCCATTGTCAAGGCTGTGGTCATTCACTTACTGCAGTGGAAACAGGGTTGCAGTCGTATTGGGTGCTGCTGCTGTTTCCTTCATCCAGGCCATGGGGGGCTTCTCCCAGTGGCCTCTGCAAACAGGCAGTGAAAAACACGGGATCAAACGCTACACAGAGATGGGTAGCGGAACAATGACTGCGGGGTGAGGTGCTTACAGGGGTCGTGCTGTTGTAAGATTGCTGTTGCTGCAGGATGTCGTGCGCCGCGCTCAGCATCACCACATAGGCAAAGTTGTTGCACAGCCCCAATAACCTGCAGGGAGACAGAAAACACTGAGTTGGAGCTCACAAGGCTCAATCACAGGTGGACAGACAGATAGGCAGAGGGAGACAGACATTTAGCTAGACAGGTGGTGAGAGAGTCATACAGAGACACAGAGTGAGCCAGTACAGCAGGCATACAGGGAGACAGTCTGAGAGTGAAAGAGAGAAATACAGTGAGACACAGTACAAACAGATACGTAGTGAGACAGAGACACTTACCAGAACCCACTAAGGTTCCTCCAGTGGGACCGGCGACCTTTTACAGCGACACCCAGAAAAAAAGCCGTTAAAATCACAGGCAACACAAAGGAAACACAAAATCCATGCAGTCAATCAGACTCACTTCCACCGGGAGAGGAGGGCTCCGGGTCTGAATTGAGGCCCTGGCCGTGCTCCATCGTTATTATTATGGCAAAAAGTAGCCGTACAGCCCCCGGTGTATCAAAATCGAAAGTGCCTGACACTTAAAATTTAGCGTATTACTTTCACATGATTCACGTCCATCAGAAGAACCCGTGACTTCTGTCTTATTCCTCTATCATCAGTCCCTAATGAGAAAACGTCCGGGCGGAAGCGAAAGTAACGGTGTAGCACTGAAAAGAGTCCGCCGCAATCTCCGTTTCCTTAGTGAGTAAACATTTAGAGCAGAATGTTTTTTTTTTTTTTTAAAATATCTCCATCACGTGTTCTGTCTACACTGTCTCGTATCTGAATGTGACGTATGGTGCTGTCTTTCCACCATTTTAGAAAATGGACCGTAGTAGCCGAAGTACTCATACCGGCTCACTTCAGAAAAATAAACCTGCGTTTAGTACTTTCAGCACACATGTTTCAGTACAGTATACTATATGATTAAATATGATATACAGAGTGTAATGTTTGCCCTTAAATCGATATTTTATGTAAAAACTGTTGTACTTATATGAACATTGTGACCTGCACACATACAAATGAAATACAGTAGGTTGAGAGTTCTTGCCTCACAGGATTTTTTGCTAATATGTGGCTTTATTTTGGCAAAACATTTTCAGAATTAATCCCATTCTTTTGCTCTCTCACAGCAACACTGAGGCAGAAGAAAGGCCAGAGAATGTGTACATGAACTGTTTGAAAAACCTCAGGTCCTCTGGAGCACATAAGTCGCTATTGCCCATATTCTACCTGTCTGGTAGCAGGTTCAGTGTTCTGTGCAGATGTATGCTGGGTAATGGCATTTCTACGGGTGACCCCAGCAGACTGAGGAAGGCTGACTCAGTTCTGGGAGTTAAGCTTGACTCTCTGGAGACGGTGGTACAGCGAAGGACTGTAAGCAAAGTACAGTTTATTATGGATCATGACTTTCACCATCTGCACGCCACGCAGAATAAACAAGAGATCCTTCAGCAACAAACTGAGGCAACAAAGAGAGTCACCTGTTGCCAGCAGTCATTAGGCACTTTGACAAGTCCTTGGGCTATTGGGGTTCAACTGACCTCTTACTGTTTGTGATACTGAGCTAACAGGACCATTTCTTTGCACTTTTACACTAGGGATGCACAATGATATTGGAATTATATTATCGATTGTATAATTTTATCTGCATCAGGCATTTGACAGATGATTCAAACTGATGTTTGATGACACATTAATTGTGCTCCAGAAGTGCAGAACATTTAGGCAACACTGGGCTATGGAATAGCAAAGTGTGGAAGTTCTTCAAATTAAGTGAGCATGACTAGTGTTGACGGTGAGATTGTTTAGCACAGCTTCTCATGTAGTGAGAGAAAATGAAAACGGTATTTCCTCTGACAAGGCAGTGACACCTTTAAGAAAAACATTCTCCTCTTGCTAAAAAAAGATGCACTTCCAGAAAAAATTTAAGTGGTGTTATTTGTTCATCATTGTATCATTTTAACCATTTTGCATTATTCCCACAAAAACCATCCTGTATTTAAGAACAAGATAGCAGCCAACTGTGGTTCAGCAGATGCCATTTAATGATTGTAGATTATCTGAAAAACAGAAACGTTACACAAAAAATGTTACATTTCTCTGTAATTCTCACCCAGGCAGGGCTAGTCCCATTTACCCTTCTATTTTATAAATGTGTGTATCAGTATCAGCATCTGCCAATAGGTACATGAAAATTTTCAAATGTTGGCAAAGAATTCCTGTTATCATGCATCTCTTTTATACTTGTCTCTGTAGCATTTTTCTAGTGTTATTCCAATGTTTTCTGTCCCTAATGTATTCTCTGTGCAGCTTTCACCTTATGCAATTTCCTTTGGTACTAATAAAATTATTTTTCCTGCTAGAAAGGTTATTCTAAGAATAAAATTTATAATAAAATCCAATAATGACTGCATTTAAAGCATACTACACATCACTGACCTACTGCCCAGCATTACAAAAAACCCATCAGAGCAAGGGATGGTGGATAATATAATTTATTTTCCATTTCCAGTGTACAGTATATGCATATAGTAACACAATACTATACCTCCCATAATGGCTAGTTAGGCAAGAAAAGAAGGTATGCATGTCAGGACATCTCAAACACACAACCAGGAACTGACATGGTGTTCCATACTCCTCTCCTTGGCCGCATAGGGGAGGGAATCAGCAACAGGGCAGAGCCTGAGCAAAGTGGTTGGCTCTGGAAATGGTGGGAGCTGAGCTAACCAGTGTGGAGGTGGAGCAGGAGCACTTTGGTTGATTGAGTCTTGGCTCAGTAGGCGTGGTTGGCCACAAACAGGGACTCTCCTGCTGCTGTGCCTTCGTTACCACTGGACACATACTTCCCGAGGGCAGCCTGGCTGTTGTTCTGTGAGGAGACAGAGGGAACGTGCGAGTTAGTGGAGGAGAGGCAGGAAAATCAGACGTGCCATTGGAAACAAGCAGACACTGTACCAGGGCTCGCTTGATGTACTCCTCCTGGCACGCCTTGCCATTCTCCTTCTTGCCACCCCAGGCTTTAAGTGCAGAGGCCTGCAGGGCACGGCCATAAGAGAAGGTGAGTGCCCAGGGCTTGTGCAGTGGGCAGTTGTTGATGGCGTTCAGGTTGATTGTGGCCTCCTCCTCACTCTGACCTCCAGACAGGAAAGTGATGCCTGGAGGGACAGAGGCATGGAGTTAGTAACAACCAAATGCACAGTAGTGCGCTTGTTTACGTATGTGTATGCAACTCACCAGGAACGGCTGAGGGCACAGTGCGGCGCAGGGCAGTGACAGTCGCCATCCCAATCTCCTGGGCTGTGTACTTCTTTGGGCACGAGTGACCGGCTGTCACCATGTTGGGCTTGAGCAGGGTGCCCTCCAGGTAGACATGGTGGTCTGACAGTGCCTTGTAGACGGCGGCCAGCACCTTCTCCGTCACGTACTGGCAGCGCTGCAGGTCGTGGTCGCCATCGGGCAGAATCTCAGGCTCCACAATGGGCACAATGCCGTGCTATTGGCAAAGGACATACACACACTCAGATAAAGATTTGCATCACCATTGCTGTTACTAGACATAGCCAGAGAGACCGCTTACCATCTGGCAGATACTAGCATATCGGGCAAGCACGTTGGCATTCTCCATGATAGCCAGGCTTGATGGTGTGGTCGAGGTGATCTTCAGCACGCATCGCCATTTGGCAAAGTCTGCCCCATCCTTTTTGTACTGAGCGCAACGCTCGTATAGTCCATCCAAGCCTGTGATGCAAGACGATACAGCCCGACATGATCGTGCAGCATCATACATTCATACATTCTTTTATCATCAGTAAACCAACAGCAGCTTGATTACATTTCCTTAAATGTTACATATTATATACATATTATGTATACATATTAATCACAAAATATTCATGGTATATTCATATTTATCCATGACAATTTCTTCTCACCCTGAGTGGTGGTTTCCCCATTGGTGCCGGCCAAGGGCACCACACCCTTGTCCACCTTGATGCCCACTACAACGCCCTTCTCCTTGATCAGCTGGGGGAAGGGCTTGCCGCTGTCATCCTTCTGGTACAGGGTCTCATGGAAGAAGATAACTCCACCGATGCATGGCTTGATGCGGTCGTCAGCCGTGAAGAGCAGCTGCCGGTATAGGCGTCGGTTCTCCTCTGTGTTCTCTGCATTGATGCTCTGGAAGCGCTTGGCAATGCTGCCTGCAGGAGGAACAACCACCAGGATCAAGTTGTCATCATATTCAGAGCTATGCTGTCACTGACACCATAACAGCCAGTGTGCAGCAGCCTTTACCTGTGGACTCATCTGCGGCAAGAATGCCTTTCCCAGGGGCCACTATCCTGTGCGCAATGTCATTGAGCTCTTTCTTCTGCTCTGCCGTCAGGAAGGGGTGCGCGTGCGTCATTGTTGCTTCTAGGGTGAACAAACACAGACTGGCCTAAGAGAGGCCCTCGCCTGCTGCGACATCATTCACACAGAGCTCTGACGTCACCATGACATTACACCGCGACGTTCCCGCACGTCTACCCATCCCCCAGACTCAAATCAATGCCAAATGTAAACATCTTATCCTTAGCTACCCGATCCTGAACAAAAAAGCTGATCAAACTTACAACAATGTTAGAATTAATTATTGATTCTACTGAATTAAGCGAGATGAACGGTGTATGGGGAGGACAGGCCGCGCGCGTGCCCTTGGCCGCGCATCCCTGTGACCTTGTCTCGTGTTCCGGGACCGCGCACGAACGCAGTTTTCACAGTAGAAAACCACACGGTGGCTGCTCACGGAGCTGCAGGAACGAGCGGAGCACCCGGGGTGAAAAGAACGACTCGCTGAGATGAAACTCACCGGTAACGGAGCGGAAGTGGCAACGGAGGAACGGAACGACCGCGGCCAGGAAGCAAGATGCTGTAATGCCACAGCTCGCCTCAGCCGACCAACACCAAGAGCGGGGCGGGGAGCAGGAGTGGGGCCTCACCCCTGCACGCAATCCCAATTGGCCATCTTAAACGCCCCTCAGCTTCGCTTTCCTACCATAGAGCGAATTCGTCGCCACTGCCGCGTGTGACACTGCACGAGCTGCAGCACGCGGGCGGAGCTAGTGGCAGAGAGGTGTGACTGACAGACTGAAATGAGGAAAAGGGCGTTCTCATAATTGACCACATAGGCGGTAGATGATGGTGACATACGTGCTGTACGTGCGCGCCGTGCGGGAACCAAGCAGCAAAATGGACGCTTTTTAATGGACTATTTTTAAACACTGTACGAAACGTTTAACTAAATTCATTAAAAATAATTCACGTGTGTCATTAATATTAAGAACAAATATAGTGTACCCTTTTCTCATTCTTAACATGATTTCGCTGTATACCCGTAATTTCTGTTCTGTTGGTCTTAATCTGCGGTTTATCGCTCTGTGTCCCTGAGAAGGAGCCTCTGTAAAATGAATTGATAAATTGAATATTTCACAAATGTTAAATTCAAATATTTGAAACAGTGACAATTATTTTTCCTTTACTTGTAATTGCTATTTTATAAGAGGCCAAACAACTGTACTGTGTATTTGTTTGGCGCTTAAGCCACTGGTTTGACTGTCCTCTTTACTGTCAACATGGTAACTGTACATGTGCATTATTTGCTCCTGTTGCAAAACACTGTGCTTCCCCACATACTTTAATCCCATCCATGTCAATATAAGTATAAATAGTGTCCTGGAATTCACAACAATAACCTCTAGTGGTACTTATCAAATTGTGAAACGTAACACTTCAACCATTTTAGGACTATAGTTATATTAACAGAAACCCTAAAAAAGTTTAACTTATTCACCGTGTTAGAGTAAACAAGTAACACATTTCAGTACATTGCAATGTCCAAAGACAAAGTAAAGTCTGCTGTCAGTGACTCCACTATTCAGCTGAGTGCAGTCATCAATATCTGTGTAGCTAGTAGCACTGAACTACTCTTCAGGCTATTATGTTGTTTATGAAAACCGTTAACTAACCCCTATTTGTCCTACCTGTCTGCAGAGGAGAGACAACATGGGAAATTCATCTTACAATACAGGCAAGTTTTGTCAGCCAGCCATGATCCTTCATTTCTCTACAGTTCATGTTCATACAGTGCTCTTCTCAGCAACATACTGAGCAACCGGTTAAGCACATACAAACATACACATTTGAGCTGTGTGGTTCATCTTACTGCCAGGGAGCAGTGATAAAAAGAGGACACCATCATCACCTGACAGTGGTGGTGAAAAGTGAGCAGCCAGACCAAACAGAACTGGGGAGACTGTGGACTGGAATTTAGGAACAGAACACAGAAGTTAGTCACTGGTGTCAACAGTGCTAACTAAGCACTGTCTCCAGATCTCCTGCTGTTCACAGGGCCCGGACAAGTCCTCATAGTACTACGCTGAAATAAGGTAATGATGGAAAACAACATACCTGCAGGGCAATGTTTGAATAACTAATTTAAGCTGGATATAATGATTTAGTTTCATTCATTTTATTTTGGGATAGTGCCCTTCCAAGCAGGCCATCAAAAAGCACATCAGATACAAAAATCTTTGTTTCAGGTCAGGTAAAGAGAAACCTGAAATGATGTATGATAATAATAACCCAGAATGTAAGTGCTTCCTCATCTCTACTCCGTGAAAAAGTCCAGAAGGCACTAAAACACACATATATACATCCTCCTATTGCACAGTTGGCTGGTGATGAAACGCTGCTGCTTTATTACACCATACCTGCTTCCTCCCAGATCTATATAACTTCACCCCCCCTTTCCAAGCCCAGCTACCCAGTCAGCCACTGGCTTTGCCTGAAGGACAGTGTCACCAGTAACCTCACTGTCCTTCTCAGTGGACAAACACAAGTCTGATTTCTTTCTTCAAACTGTTTTAACTACCAAACTGTTTTCATACTTACTAAAGGAAATAATTTATTTCACTTTTTAAGACACCAACTGTTGCTGATGGCTTTGTCTGATAGAAATCTGTAAGAATCCAGGAAAAGCAAAACTATCAAAAACAGTTTTGAGTTTTTTGTTCATTTTAAAGTATATTTTAATAGAAAATATAGTGTTAACAAAACAATTTTTCTAGCTTATCCATCTTCAGAAAAATGAACAGAACATGAAGAAAAATTTGGGGAGTTCCGCATCTCCACAAGAGACTACAAATCCTTCACATACAGAACACTATTTCTTATGTTGTTTATCTTTGTATCTCAACAAAACAAAAGCATGAGGCAACAAGTATTACCTGAAAGGGCAGATATTCCAAAAACACAATTTCACAGAATACAATTAATTAGAAGAAAGAGCAAAGCCAAGTAATGTCTCAGAGCAACAAAAAAGGTGAAAGGCAAATTGTCAAGAAACCACGAAAATATAAAAATATTTATAGAAAAAATCATCTGTATTTCTTACAAATAATCCACAGTAGAACTGGAGAGTAAAGTTTGCTCACTAAATATACAGTATAGAATAGTTTTGAAAAACCTAAAACAGCACACAGCGTTCCATATTTAAGCATTTCAAAACCCCACTATGAAATGGCCAGCTTACAACTGAGCAAAAAGGGCTACAAAGTAGTTCATTTGTATATCTGACTAAACAGGCTGAAGGTGCCGTTTGACAGAAACAAAAAAACACAGAAATAATAGTAAAACTGGGTTTGAAAAAGAAGCCCAGCAAACTGCATCCAGGTGGTGCTGTGGATCTCCTTTGGAGACATGTCAAACAACCACTTTTACATTTTATAATTTGACCATATGACTTGTAGTGAATTCTGTCCCTCCTGTGGTGCAGAGCATAAAAAAGGAAACACAGGTGCTGTAAAACATTTAAACATACACGTGCACACACACAAGGCATTTACAGAACAAATGAACATGTTTTTCAGTTCACTATAAAGGAAAAGGCAACAAGTGCAGCTGCCAGCAAAAGAAAGTGTCAATAAGTGACCTATTCTTTCCCTGTACAAACATTTCTGTGTACGCACATATACACAATTGCACAGCAACAGTACTCAGGGTTTCTGTGTGTGTGAGGCCTCCTGCTTCTTCTCTCTACCTGAACTTGATTTCAAAGCAGAGACAGTTGATGGAGTTGCATTCAGGTGGCTGGCAGGTACATGCACAATCCCACATGGCACACTGTGGGGGAGAGGGACACTATAATCATGACTACCAGGTCAACAGAAACATAGCATCACACAGACCCCTGACATGGGAGACAGGTGTGGTTTGTAACTCACAGAAGGAGGGGGACAGGTATGGTCAAGGCATGAGCGCAGCGAGGGCAGATGACAGTCACAGGCCTCAGCACACAGCAGACACCGCTCACACATGGCAGTGTCGGTGACCCAACAGCTACCACACTGCGGAGAGCATCGGGCCTGCACAGACGGGGGTTCACTTGTCAACACATGTGTGGTGTGTGTGCATATGTGTATGTGTGGGGAGGGGGCAGGTAACACCAGGGCAGATATAGATACTGTACCAGGAGGCAGTGGTGGCACCACAGCACCCCCACCAAGAGCAGCAAGTACAGGCAGAGGGTGATGAGCAGCACAGCTGGGAGCGGGAGGGAGAGGGACCACGGGGGCAGAACCTGGGGGTGTGTGTATACACACACACAAAGTTTATTTGTAACCCAATCCATCTGATTCCTGCACTGAGCATCATTCTTTTATAACATCATTTCAGCGCTGCTGTTTAAAGTAAGATATGACACATAGACACTGATGGTGAAGTCAAATACACGGTCAAGACGCTATGATTTACACTCTGCTTGTCTGCAATGCCCATTTCATCGTTTCTTCTTACCGTCATCCTTCAGTCCAATTAAACTGCTGTCGCTCTGACCTGACCGCGCAACCCCAACACTCACCGCCGGGCGGTGCTACTCTCTTAGCTACTTAGCCAAATTAGCTAAAGGTGCTGCTGGCCTAGTTAGCGTTGTCCTGATTATATCCATTGATGAAACCGCTTCATTTCTTTACAGTCCGTCTTTTCGGGCCAGAAACGTGTCCAAACTGAAAGAGCTACTTAATTTAATAACTTCACGTCCTTGTTTCAAAACCTCGGGCGCTACTGGTCCGGTGTTCAAACTACGGAGTTGTCATAGAGATGCTACCCTCGGGCTGTAAAATACGGCAGAGGAAGCGGAACAAGAAATATTTTTTTCATGCAGCGATGCGTTTTGGGAGTTGTGGTTTTGTTACTTTGATTCGAAACCGAAATCGGTTCAAGTCCGGTCTCCAGTTAGGCCGCTAATAATGATGCACAAAGATATAAAATGACAAAAATCACAATTAAACATATTAATGCATACATTTTAAAGAAATCTGGTGGTGTCTAATATGAATCGTTTATTTGAGTTTTGCACACCACTCTAGAGAAAGGAAAAAGATCTTGACCATGTTCAACTCTGAAATTTTTTAAATGTTAACTGAAAAATCTGTCACACCACAAACAAATGTTCAAAAGCCATAAATACACTGAATTAGTTTCAAATGTTCTTGAACAAAATGATAATGATTTTTAAACATTACGTTATATAGAGAAATATGACATTTCTTTTTAAAAAATGAAAAAATACAGGAATTAAAAAGCAGCTATGAGACCATTTTTTTCTGATATATGGTTTAACAAGCAACGCCAAAGGTTTCTTCCGTGTGTATTACAGAATACCAAGAAATCAACATTTATAAGGAATTCACAAAGAATTTTGGTAGCTCTGATTGTGGTTTTTGGATTGGAATTATTAAAATCAGCCTTTTCAGATGATGATCATCAAATGGTCTTTAAAGAGCATTTAGTACAACACCACTACCAACAGAGATAAACATATCAGTTATTAAAGAAAAAATAACCACATATCATTCTGTGCAGCTTTGCTAATGCTTACATTAACAGACAATCTATGTGAAGTGTAATGTGAACCTGCATGGTTTTTTTAAACTGTTTTCAATATAGCAGTGAATGAAATGAATAAACAAATCTAAATTTGCCATTAACCATCAGTATGGCCTTTCCTTTCCAGACCACACTGCTCTGCATTTGGTTCATATAGGAAAAAAACTGGAGAAGTCACTGAAAATGGTATTGGCTTGTCCACCTTGTTCGAGTTGCTACCATCCAAATTCTGCTGCCCCAGATGAACAACATAGTCCTCTGTGGTTGAACTACAGGAGACGGGATGAGTGAAAACCAATGGAAGATCACGAGTATGAAGATTTTAACAAATGAAATCTCAGGACTATAAAAACAGATATAATTGCAAACGAGGGCTGACCCACTGGGGCTTGATGAGTGAACCTCCATATTTATACTGCATATTAACCTGCCATGGCCAACTACCTGGAGGGGCATGCTGCCCTTCCACAAGCCTGGTACACTGATTCAGGACGGGGCTTGGCCACACGCTAACAGGGAGAGATGTGAGAAGTTAAGCTTAACTGAAAACAGTGACCCTCGGAGTGTACATTTGAACCTTTAGATACACTGAGAACACCACACTGACCCTGGGAGTGTTGTTACCCTGTACATATACTTAAAACACCATACTAACCCTGGGAGTGCACAGTTACCCTGTAGATAAACTTTAAAGATGACCCTGGGTGTGTACAGTTACCACTATGCTAATATTTCTGTTACACTACATTCAGAAACATTATTATTATTATTATTATTATTATTATTATTATTATTATTATTATTATTAGTTGGTGGTTTAAAATAGGTGTGACTGTGATACATGTAATGAATTTTAGGTGGAGACAAAATAAGTCAAGAGGAGGAAAGTGATAACCCATTTTCTCTGCACTCTGAGTGGTGGTCCGCTGGAGGTGAACATGATGAATCCTGGTGGGCTGCTGTTGATGTTGGAGTTGATCCAGCTCTGGTATCGGGACACCCTGGTGTAGACTCCCGGGAAACCTGGTACGGCACAGTTATTACTGAAGCTCACAATCCCACCTTGGACCCACACGAGCCCCAGCTTGGCCACCAGTGGACCTCCCGAGTCCCCCTGCACAGTGGAGAAACATTCCATGACAACACTCCTCATGCTCAACCCTGTACAGGAATCTGGAAACTCAAGCTCTGGAAAGGAGGCCACAAAAGTTGCTGTACCTGACAAAAGCCCTTCTCGCCAATCAGGCCAGCACAGATCATGTTGTCTGAGATGGCGACTTTAGCAGTAGACTCATAAATTAAGTTACATATTTTGTTCTCCACCACAAAAACTTGAACTTCCTGCAGAGACCCCGGTGATGGAAGAGACACTGAGGGAAGAGGGTGGAGAGAATAAGTCCATCTGAGTAAAGAGAGCCACCAACTGTAGCCCTTAACCTTGATCCTGCTAACCAAGTTACCAAGTCCTCGTAGCTGACATACAGAGAAGACTGATGTTACAAGGAAGACAAAAAAAACCTCAAAACAGCACATGGAGAGCAGCTTATTTATGAAGTGTAGGAGTAAAGATTGTTCCTCATCTGCAGACTGCAGTGTCCCTGAAGCAGAGTGTGCGCAACCAAACACAGTTAGCAAATGGCAAAGACCAAAGAAAAACTCTCAATGTCCTTCAAACCACATGAAGTTCGCTTTCCCCTTCCCACAGAGACCGCTGTCCACTCTAGTCTGCCCCCTATTCCCTAGCTTCCCAGTCTACCTGGACCATAACTACCTTGATCCTTGGCCACCCTTCTGCTTTTCACACAGATCCTAATTCAGTCGTCTCTTCTCATCCCAACACTAGTCCTCCACCTTCTCCCCACTATGAGCCCAGTACACCTTCTTCTTAATAGCCGATAACAATGTAGCTATCAAAGATGTTCAAGTTAATTCATGATTTCTTTATTCACTACCCACCTTGCTGTCCACACAGCTGTCTGGACAAATGTCTTACCCTGCCATTTGATGTTGCCCCAGCCAGTGACCCACATATTGGTACCACTGTAGAAGGTGCTGCCATCTGCTGCAAGACATACGGGCTGGATGTAGGCAGTGAAATTAACAGGAGAGGATAGTTGGACCAGAGCAAGGTCATTGTCAAATGTTTTATTATTGTATCCCGGATTAATGATGATTCTACTGGGAGTTCTGGACACCCCATTTGGGTTGCTGGTACTCTGATATTGCCAGCCCAGGTAAACAACCCAATCTCCTGGACTTGAGCTGCAGGCGATAGAATGAGGGAGAATTAGTGGAAGAGTGAAGACTTATCTACAAACTGACAGGGGAGTCCTGATGATTATGGGAAGATACTGTACATTAGACCAGATTTCATGTCACTCCTGTAACTCCTACCTGAGGATTTTGAAGCAGTGGGCAGCAGACAGTACCCACTGGTTGCTGATGAGGGTCCCTCCACACACGTGGGTGCTACTAGAGGCTGAGACTTTGTAGTGCATACTGGCTTGCCAGGGCCAACTGCCTGGTTGGGTATTTTGTCCTCCCACAATCCTGGTGTTGAGAGGGGCTTGACCACACACTGACCAGGGGACACGAAGGGAGCAGGTAAGCAAAATGTGACAGATAGAACACTGTTAACAATATTCATACACAACTCATGTTCTGTCAGCAGGCAGCACAGTGGAAAGAACTGAAGGTTCCTGATTCAGATCCACATCCCTCCTATAGGATTTTTGAGCAGCATACTTGCCATGAATTAGTACAGTAAGAATATCCCGTGGTTTAAATGGGTAGAACACTGCAGTAGAAAAAGGCGGCCCCAAACTGTCTTCACCAGGTACTAGTAACAACATCCTGGACAGACTAAGGTGGGACATAGTAGACAGGTAAGTTTGCCTATGGCCCAACCACCATGATACTTAGAACCTTACACAGATGCTGGGATGGGATTGGAATGGGAGGGGGAACGTGATAATAGCAGTGTCCCACTTACCCCCTGACTGGGCTTGTGATTCTAGAAAAAAAAACGAGAAGTTTGTCTTAGTCACTCCTGTCCTATACACGCATGCAGTGTGCAGTTACCCTCCACAGATGGACTTTACCACAGAAATGGGATACAGATAATAAGGATAACTCATCAAAACATCTTTCAAAGTGGAATAATACACTTATTTATTTAAATAGTGAGCCAATAAAAACATATTGTAAACATGGAACCTCTATGTACGTCCAAAACCACAGAATCAGAAAAAATTTATTCAAACGTAAATATCCAGTTAACAGCATGTATTATTAACTTATTCTTTCAGCACACAGCAGTGAATCAAACTTGTTAATTTTCTGTGTGTCACAACTGATAATAAACATATAACAGTTTTTAATGATCTGTTGTATGACTATAAAAATAAAAGACTCACCATCACTCAGAGCAGCCAGAAGCACCAGAAAGCAAACACACTTCAAAAGAGCCATGTTCTTCTGATGTTCCTCCACCCTTTGAAGGCCCCTTTGGCTTCTTTCATGCCATTCATACCTCAAAACACTTTTCCTTTCACTGTTACCAATGCGTACAAACCAGTTTCAGAAGGTTGGTAGGTTTGGCTCCAACAGCATACATCATGCTTTAAACACAAAAAACTTTATTTATTTTATTTAGAGGGAAGCAGGAACATGCTTTGGATATGCTGCTTGATGCAGAAAAGGCATTTGATACAGTGGGACATGGATTCTTATTCACAGTTTTGGAAAGCATAATATGGGTAACTTCATTAACTTATTGAAGCTCCTATATTGAAACCCTTTAGCACAAGTTAATAATAATTTTTTCTGGCACATGGTTTTTCCATGGGATGAAGCTGTCAGTCAGGCTGGCCTCTTTACCCTCTATTTGTGACTGAACCCTTGATAGATACTATCAGAGGTAACAGGGATGTTTACAGTGTAAAAGTAGATGACCACCATATTTCTCTATATGCTTTTGATGTACTACTGTACTCGAGTAACTCTAAGTCACCCCAACAGCTCTGAAGGATCTCAGATTGTGGTCAAATTTCAGGTTATAAAATCAACATTTTTCACAGTTGCACCCCAAGGCAATGCATTATTGTTAGTGTCTTCCTGTCTGTGTGTTTTTCTGTGTTGCCTTTGTGTCTTTTTGTGTTTCTCTGTTTAATGCATTATCATGACACTGGAAAAACTGCATTTTGTTCATAACTTGTACATGGGATAATAAAGTGAACCTCTCTGGTTTAAGTAACTGTGTCACGCCTCCTGACTCAGTACCGGCTGTCTCTGATTGTCCAGCACCTGTGTCTCATTAAGACCTATAAATACCCGGCAAAACCAAAGGAGCATTGTGAAGTATTGCCCACGCTAAGCCTGTGCATACTGAGCATTCTTGCTGTCTGTCTCTCTGGTACATGACCTGGTTTGTTTGTTGGATTCCACCTCTGTCTTGCCCCTGTTTGTACTTTTGTCTTTATTGATCGATTCCTGGTTTTGACCCCTCCCTGTTTTTTGATGATGACTTTGCAATGTCCCGTGCTCATTAAACAAGCACCGTCCTCCTACCTCTGCGAGTGTCTGTGTTCTGTCTGCAGCCTAACAGAATACTTCGCCGCGTTGCAGACGGCAGAGATGGAGCCCCTCGGTTCCACGGTGTTCGATCAGAACAGGATTCTCGAGCAGCATCAGCAGCAATTCGAGGGGTTGACTCAGTCCCTATCTGACCTGTCGCACCATCAGAGCGAGCTGCAGAAGCAGGTGGGTCAGATCGCCGACCACATGTGAGAGCTAATGACGGCGGTTCCCCATCCAGAGGAAACCCTGAAGTCTCATGAATCTGCAAGCTCCCTGCCGGAGAAGACTTTCCCGGTGAGCAAACCAGAAAAATTTGATGGGACCCCAGCTGACTGTAAGGGGTTCCTGCTTCAATGCACCTTATATTTCAGCAATCATGCCGGCAGCAGAGATAAGGCGCGAATTTCCTTTGTGATCTCCCAACTGACCGGGAGAGCGCTGGATTGGGTGGCAATGTGGCCGCAACTGCACTCCACTACTTACCACCAGTTCGAACAGGAATTTTGTACATTGTTTGACCACCTGCACGAGGGTAGAAGCAGTGGTGAATGACTGTCGAAGTTACGACAGGGCCAGCGTTCCGTCACGGACTATGCGCTGGAATTCCGCACCCTGGTGGCCGGAAGTGGGTGGAACGAAGAAACACTCCCGGTTACCTTTCGGAACAGCCTACGAGCCAAAGTACTGTCCGAGTGGGCGTCCAAAGACTCAGAGCTGGGACTGGACGAGTTGATCACACTGGCGATTCGGATTGACTAATTGTTGCCTACCCGCTGGCAGATGGAATCAAAGTCTGTCCTACGGTCCCCAAGAGCCGAGGATACCGGGCACACCAGCCACAATTCACGAGGGTCCACCGACATGGTAGAGGCTATGGATTGTGATTCTACCTGTCTGTTCCCCAAAGTAAGGCTTCACAGGCTGCACAAGGGCTTGTGCCTGTAGTGTGGTGACCCCGGCCACCTTCGCCAGAACTGCCATTGGCGCCCTCAGGCCCAGCCCAGGGTAGACCCGACTCCTCACGGCAAGCCGGTGAGTCTAACCAAGAAGGGGGGTTGGGTTTCCAAGTCACTTACTATTCCTGTCATTTTGTACACCCCTGACCCTGTCCCAGTTACAGCCCTGGTGGACTCGGGTGCTGAGGGGAATTTCATACAGTCCTGTCTGGCTCAACAGTTGGCCTCTCCACCATGAGCCTCACCGTACCCCTGAAACTATCAGCCTTGGACGGGAGACCCCTCGGGGGAGGTTGAGTATCGACCATCACCCACATGGCACGGATGGACGCGAGTGCCATGTATACAGAACTAATATCCTTCATGGTTGTGGACAGGTCAGACTATCCGGTGGTCCTCAGTCTCCCCTCTTAGACATTACCTTTGGTCACCCTATTGCCATCGCAACTATCTCTGTAATGCCCCATCTCTGTGCGATCCACGACCATAGAGAGCCCTGTCACTGATTCAATGGTACTTCCTCCCAAGTATGCCGATTTAAGGGAGGTGTGCAACAAACGTAACGCAGCCAGACTACCTCCACACTGTCTGTATGACTGTGCAATAGAGTTAGTTGAGGGAGCACCTCTTCCTAGGTCCAGGATATATCCCATGACTCAGGCAGAACAGGCATTAGATTCCTACATCAGTGAATCACTCGCACAGGGGTTTATTCATCCATCCAAGTCACCGGTGATGTCTAGCTTCTTTTTTATAGCTAAGAAAGATCAAGGTCTAAGACCCTGTATAGATTACCGAGGCCTTAATGCCATAACACAGAAATTTCCATATCCCTTGCCTTTGGTACCGGTGGCATTAGAGCAGCTCCATGGGGCAAAGTATTTTACTAAGCTTGACCTTAGGAGCACATATAATCTGGTCAGAATCAGGGAAGGAGATGAGTGGAAGACAGCTTTCATTACTCCAAAGGGTCAATTCGAATATCTGGTAATGCCGCTTGGGCTCTGTAATGCTCCTTCTGTTTTTCAATCCTTTATTAATGATGTACTTTGGGATATGATCGGGAAGTTCGTGATCGTGTATATCGATGACATCCTCATTTATTTGCCAAATCTGGCATCCCACGTCACCCATGTCCGCCAGGTCCTCTTGAGATTGCTGGAGAATCAGTTGTATGTGAAAGGGGGAAAAATGTGAGTTTCACCTGGAACGAGTTTCCTTCTTGGGATATATAATTAGTGCTGAGGGCATCACCATGGATGACACCAAAATTAAGGCAGTTCTGGACTGGCCAGAACCCCGTAGCGTAAGGGAGTTTCAGCGTTTCTTAGGATTCACTAACTTTTACCAGCGCTTTATTAGAAACTTCAGTGGAGTAGCAACCCCCCTCATGTCTTTACTTAAGGGTAAGAAGGGGTCCCAAGAGATACTATGGAATCCCCAAGCCGAGCGAGCCTTTCATAGCCTTAAACAGGCGTTCACCACTGCACCTGTCCTGAGACATCCAGATCCATCTAAGACGCATCTACCTCCACTACAAATGGTTAACACTGGTATTGGGGCCATATTGTCTCAACGCTTAGGTCAGCCTCCAAAACTACTTCCCATTGTGTTCTATTCACATAATTCCTCTCTGCAGGAATAAGTTTATGGGATCAGAGACCGAGAGCTACTCGCCATCAAGCTAGCCCTTGAAGAGTGGCGACAAGAATTCTCTTTAATGATAGGGGTTGTTCCAAAGTCGTGGTCACAAGACAAGCACTGGTCAAAACCAGGAATCAGTCCAGAACAAGCAACATAAACAAGGATGAAGCACAAACAATATCTGTAATACAAAACAGGTCGGTAACCGGAGTAGCAAACAGAAGGACCGCTCGGTATGCATGGAAAGATCATGGAAATACTTCGCAAAGACAACTTGGAAACAGGTTTCTGCAACCCTCTGGGAATTTAATGTCCTTTGAAGATAACCAGACAGGATCCCCTGGATGGTAAACCGGAGCCTCCCAGTGTTGCTTATCCGCATGAGCCTTGTAGCGACAGAGAACCTTTCAATCCGCTGATGGGTCCTCTCCCAAACCTCCTCACTCCTCTTCATCCAATCATCTACAGCAGGAATGTCAGCAGGCTCTACAGTCCAAGGCATGAGAGGTGGTTGATAACCTAAATAGCATTCGAAAGGCGTTAACCCAGTGGCGGAGCTGACTAGAGAATTCTGCACCATCTCGGCCCAAGGCAGAAACTGACTCCAGTCCAATGTATTCTCATGACAATATATTCTCAAGAATTTCCCTAACTCCTGGTTTACCCACTCACACTGACCAATCAACTGAGGATCATAGCCTGAAGTTAGTGACGTTAACCCCTAAGCATTCAAAGAAGGCAGACCACATTTGAGGTAAACTGAGGTCCACGATCAGAAACTATGTCTCCTGGAACTCCGAAGAATCTAAACACATGGTTGAAAACTGCTTCTGCGGTTTGGAACGCTGTGGGTAACCCCTCAAAAGGGATAAATTGGACTTGGCGCAAAAACCTATTGATCACAGTTAAAATACAGGTATACAACTGGGATGGGGGAAGATCTGTGACAAAATCTACAGCAAGGTGAGACCAGGGATGAGAGGGAACAGGAAGGGGAACCAATTTCCCTACAGGTAAGGTCTTAGGGGTTTTGCACTGTGTGCATGTAGTGCAAGAGGCAACAAACCAATGAATGTCTAGAGCCATGTTCTCCCACCAGTAACGTTTAGCGAGCAACTGGTAAGTACATGTTTCCCCAGGATGACCTGATGCCAATGACGCATGAGCCCAAGTAATAAGGCCATCTCTACATGGGGACATATTGTTTATCGGCCGGGCATTGTGATAGAACTGGGATGTCTTCTAACTTCCTAGCGATCTCCTCATCAGTCTCCTACCTTATGGATGCCACCTGCCAAACTGGGGGCAAGATATTTGCAGGCTCTTCCTCCCTAGGCTCACTAGGTGAATTGTACAACCTAGACAGAGTCCACCATTGTATTGTGAGTGCCTGGTATATACGTGATGAGAACTGGAAACGTGAGAAGAATAGGGACCATCGTAGCTTTCTGGGGTTTAACTGTTTCGCATTCCGTAAGTACTCTAGATTTCGATGATTGGTTAAAACCTGGAAAGGGTTGTTAGCCCCCTCTAACCAATGTCTCCATTCTTCAAGGGCTAACTCAATGGCAAGCAGCTTGCAATCACCAATCCTGTAATTTCTTTCTGCCGATGTAAGCTTGTGGGAATAGAAGGCAACTGGGTGGAGCTTCTGGGGATTACCTACCCATTGGGAAAGCACAGCACCTATACCCACGTCTGAGGCATCGACTACCACGAACAACTTCAACGGATCGCGGTGTTTCAAAACGGGAGCTGTGGTGAACGCCTGTTTGAGTGCGTTTAATGCTTGATTTGTCTGGGGATTCCACAACAGTGTTCTGGACCCCTTCTTATCCTTAAGTAAGAAAATGAGAGGTGCTGCCATACCACTAAAGTTTCTAATAAACAGAAACGATGCAGATCCTTAACATTTTGTGGGATGGGCCAATTCATAACCGCCTTGATTTTAGAATCATCCATTGCTATCCCATCGGCACTGATAATGTAACCTAAAAAGGAAACCTGTTGCAAGTGAAACTCGCATTTCTCTTCTTTAACATATAACTAGTTCTCCAAAAGCCTAGAAAGGACCATATGGATGTGGGAAACATGGGATTCCAAGTCAGGGGAATAGACCAAAATATCCGCGATGTAGGCTATGACAAATAGCCCCACCATGTCGCGAAGCACGTCATTGATGAAGGACTGGAAGATGGACAGGGCATTACAGAGACCAAAAGGAATCACTAAATATTCATAATGACCGCTAGGAGTGATAAAAGCCGTCTTCCACTCGTTTGCTTCCCTTATATAGACTAAGTTATAGGCACTTCTCAGTTCGAGCTTATTAAAATACTTTGATCCACAAAGCTGTTCTAGGGCCACCAATACCAAAGGTAAGGGGTAAAGAAATTTCTTAGTAATAGCGTTGAGGCCTCAATAATTTCTAGATGGTCTGAGCCCTCCATCCTTTTTCCCCAACAAAGAAGAAACTAGAGGCAACAGGTGACATAGACGGATGAATAAACCCCTGAGCTAAAGATTCAGTGATATAGGAATCCATGGCTTTCAGTTCTGCTTGGGTCAGGGGATAAATCCTAGACTTTGGAAGGGACGCTCCCTCTATGAGATCAATCACGCAATTGTATGGACGGTGAGTTGGCAGTTTGTTGGTGTTCTGCTTGTTAAACACCTTCTTTAAATCAGCATATTCGGGAGGAATAGCTATGGAACCAGTGTGGGCACTCTCTATGGTAGTGGAATGCAATGAGACTGGAGGACTTCGAAGACAGTTCTGGAAACAATAGGGGGACCAAGAGGTGATATCTAAGGTGTGCCAGGAAATGTGAGCGTCATGCTTCGGTAGCCATAGTAGACCAAGTATCACCAAATAGTGAGGTTTGTCTACTACTAGAAAGGATATCAGTTCTGTGTGTAATGCACAGGAGTCCATCTGCACTGGATTGGTGACGTTGGATACGAAGCCCTCGCCGATGGGTCTTCCATCTAGGGCTGACAGCTTCATTGGTGCACAGAGGCTCTTAGCGGTGAGGCTCAATTGTTGAGCCAGTTGAGACTGGATGAAGTTCCCCTCGGCACCGGAGTCGACTAATGCTGGAACTGAGATAGGGTGAGGGCAATGAAAGGTGACACGTATCATAAAAGACTTGGAGAACAGCCCCCCCCCATTGGGCAGACTTACCGATCGGGCGTGTGGGACAGGATCCACTTGCTGTTCAGTGTGTCGCACCTTGGGAAGACGTTTACAGGTGCACAGGATGTGACCGGTCTCACCGCAATATAGGCAAAGACCGTTATATAGCCGACTTTGCCTTTCTTCTTGCGACAGATGGGTTGAATCACACACCATGGACTCTTGCGTATTGGTGTTGTGATCCGTTGGCTTCAGGACCTTACAGTTGCTCTTGATCTCCTTCCTTGGGTGAGTGGACAGCTTGTGGTCTAGCCTGATGGCTCGGGAGATCAATTCCTCCGATCCCAGCTCGGTGTCCTTGCATGCCAACTCCGTCAGAATTTCGGCTTTCAGGCCATTACGGAAAGTTACTAACAATGCTGGCTCGTTCCAGCCGCTTCCAAGCAGCCAGCATACGGAATTCTAAAGTGTAATCCGATACAGAGCGATTACCTTGTCATAACCTAGACAACAGTTCACCCTCACTCCTGCCCTCATTAGGGTGGTTAAACACAGTTCTTAACTCCTGCTCAAACAGACAGTAAGACAAGGTTTGAATGCGGGGCTATACTGCAGTAGCCCAATCTTCCCCGTGAAACGGGAGACAACAAAGGAAATCTGTGACAAATCGGAGCTGATGGGGTTGTTGCTAAAATACAAAGAACATTGTAGTAGAAACCCTTTACAAGCTGCAGGTGTCCCATCAAACTTGTCAGGTTTACTCACTGGGAAGGTTGCTTTGGGAGAACTTGATGAACAAGAAGCTCCCCAGGAGCTCTTGGAATCTTAAGGTAAACAAATTCATTGTACTTTTGCTGTTAGTTCTCTTAATCTATCAGCCATCTGACCCAACTGCTCCTGGTGTTCACTTTGTTGATGCATGAGGGCCATCATAGACTGTAGAAATCCCTCGAGCAGTTGTTGATGCTGTTTGAGGATTCTACCCTGATCCGTGACCGTGGGACACAGAACCTCCATACCTGCTGTCTGCATGGCGGCGAAGTATTCTGTAACGTTGCAGTCAGAACGCAGACGCGTGCAGGTGTAAAACAAAGAATTCCATTTAATGATAGGGGTTGTTCCAAAGTCATGGTCACAAGACAAGCACGGGTCAAAACCAGGAATCAAGCGACGTAACAAACAAGGATGAAGCAAAAACAATATCTGTAATACAAAACAGGTCGGTAACCAGAGTAGCAAACAGAAGGACCACTTGGTATGCCTGGAAAGATCATGGCAATACTTCTCAAAGACAACTTGGAAACACAGGTGTGCGTATATATGTGTATATATGTATGTATGTATATATATGGGCGAGAGAACGAGAAACAGGTACACGGAACCAGCAATCAGGAGAGGCGGAGTCTGGACCAGGGGGCGTGACAGTGAATTGCAACAATATAATGAAAATATTGAAGAAAAGTGTCCTTCCAGCGGGAACAAGAGTAGGTTACAACCACGGCATCACACTCGAAACACATTTTAAGAGAACTGACAAATCTGAACTCTTACTTGGTCAGGTTTTTTATTTGGCCAGAATCAACATGTGTGAGCGCGAAGACACCAGATAGATTTTGATGGTGAGCCGAGTCAAGGAACAGTGAACTGAAATGTGAGTTGGACAGACTTCTCAGGACACAGGGAAGACAATTTAATTCACTTTTTCCACATATCCTGCATTCCAAGATTTTTTTTTTTGCAGGGAATTCAAACAGTTGGTTTTATAAACATTTTGTTTTAAATATTGCTTTGTACGTATTTCATTTTTTTAGGAATCGGATGTATGTGTTGTATTAATTGAGTTGGTTATACACACAGTACAGGACACAGTACAGGACAGACAGGACAAACATTTTTACTGTAACACAATAAACAACTGATTTTATTTGAGGACAACAACTGAACCTTCAGTTACTCCATGCTGAGATGTGGGAATGCAAATTATTACAAAGTAAATGGGAGCTACATTATTTACAGCAACTGAAAGGGCTAATTTAAACCAAAGGAGGAAAAAAAATAAAACCAAAACGAGCAAATTTATGTACTTTTTGCAGGAGAACAGAACAGGCACAATTTTCCTTCAAAATTAAAATAAAAAATTTTAAATAAAATCCTGGACAGTCTCTTGCTTTGAGTTTCATTGAAGTTGGTGTTCTATAGATTATTCCTATTATGGAAAAATGAACTAGCCAAATAATGCTAAATGTATATATCAAATCAACATGATCTTTTATTACCATATAAATACTACCAGTACAAGTTATAACGTTAGAAACATTGCCATATGCAAAATATGTACAGTCCTTCACAGTTACATAACAGCCAACTGTCACGCCCCCTAGTCCGGGCTCCTGATACCTGTCCTGCCTCCTCTGTCTATTGGTTCATCTCACCTGTCTATCATCTACTCACCCCTATATATGACTGTGCTGGTTCCACATGTCGGTGTGCAGTATTGCCATGTGTTGTCCATGCGTACCGAATGGGCCTTCTGATTGCTTCTCCGGTTATCGACCCGCTTTGTCTTACCCTTGTTTGTTTCGTTGCTTGTTCTGGACTGATTCCTGTTTTTGACCCACGCTTGTTTTGTGACTACGACTTTGGAACAACTCCTAACAATAAACAAGATTCTTCGTTTGACATCTGCGCCCTGACTGCAACGTTACACCGATGGACATACCCTTCTGTGAAAACCTTTTTCCACAACCCAAGAAAAGTACAAATATTGTTTTTTCATTACAAATGTTGTACATTTTTATCACATAATAAAAGATCAAAGTGAAATCAACCGAGAAAGAGATGAATGTGGTTTCTGTTCAGTTTAACTCCACACAAGAAGACAAAGAAGACTTGTTTTTAAGTAAAGTGAACATTCAAAAGTCATTTTTGACGTCATTGGGAAAAGTTTTATCTCCCTAAGTCACAATTATTAGTGAGCCTCAATTCCTGAGTTGAGTATGAAGGTATTGTGAATGAACAATACTCAGTACATCAGACTGTGATGTGGTGGTGAATATAATGGATATTTACACAGAACCCATTTTGACACACACTTTGTTCACTCTGTCAACATGAAATTTATCAGCAGCATGAGCAGGAGAATACACTCAAGCAGTACGCTCCTACTGGTCACAGGGTCACGGTCAAGATGCCCAGTGCTGTTAGAGGTCAGGATTTAGGGTGATCATCTCACTTTCTGCTTATGTCTCTACCGGTCCAGTAGCTACTTGAATAAAAGGGTGCCTGTTACAGCTGTTTACTCAACATCTGCTTAAGGTCTTTTAGCCTCTTCATTTATGCAGCAGAGTTTTCTAGTTGGGTAATGGGCTTGGGCTTGAACCAACCATCTACAGGTTATACTCCATGTTCTTTACCTGATATGGCTTACTTGAGCTTTATGCAGCTATTTGACATACTCCTGTGATCAATGGATGTTTTGTGATGTGAAAAACAGTTTGCTGTCTAGTTCTTACTCTCTTTTATAACACAAGTGTGTGTTAAATGTAGGAACAAAGTTTAGTAAGAAGCACAGGGAGGCATCAACACCCCCAGGGTGACATCAGGATGAGGGTCAGCAATGGTGGGGACACGGAGAGGAGCAGGGACAGAGAGGGGAACCTGTTGGTTCCATTGGGTCCAGACACAGTGGAGGTGGTCGCTGTGCCTGAAGTGGTGCTGGCAGCAGGGAGGTCAGCCACATTCTGTGTGATGAAGGTGCTGTAATGGGACATTGTTGTAAACTTCAGTACACCAGAAGGAGGACTATTCAAGGACTTGGTGCTGTTGGCTGAGCTGTTGGCGTTGGTGGTGGTGATATTGAGGTTCCCTGTCATTATCACTGCTGCCTGGACCCAGGAACCGGTCTCCTGGCAAACCAAGGGACCTCCTGCAAAGCCCTGTGTTGGTGGAAATGGAGAGGGGCCAGCTGAGAAGCTCTGCTGAGGAGGAATAACAATGATACCCAAAACCCAGGTGATGAACAGAGCAACAACCTTGCCACGGGTGCCCCTACCTGCTCGAGGTCCACAGCTGAAGTGCAGATGGTGTCTGTGGAGGAGTTGTTTCCACAGGGCACCACAGTTATCTGGAGCTGCTGAAGAACCTGTTCCACTATGGAGTGGAGGGGTTCTTGTTAAATCTCACACAAATTTATACATTTTTAATCTAAATTAATCTTCATAATGTAAGCACATTTTGTACAGTTGTTGCCTTCTATTCCATACACACTTACCGCCACCCTGTTTGCTGGCCCATCCAGTCACCCAGCACTTTGTTCCCATGCTGAAAGGCATGTTATTCAAGTCTACACACAATGGCTGGATGTAGTCATTCAGGGTCACATTGCTGGCAAGTTGGAGCAGAGCGATGTTGGCTCCCGTCCTGTTGCTCAGAATGATGGCTGACACGTTCAGTGATACCTGGAAAGGGTTGGAGCCATTCTGCTTGAGTTGGCCCAGAACCACTGTCCACTCGGTGCTGTTGGGCGATGAGCTGAGGAAGACAGGAGGAGGAAAAGGAAGATCCAATGAACCACACAAACATATACCTATTCTGTGTTCGGAGGGTAGATCAGGGCAGGGTTTGGAGGTCTTGCAGGTGCTCACCTGTTGAAACAGCTAGCTGCACTCAGGACGAAATTCCGTGAGATGAGGGAACCCCCACAGATGTGAACCCTGTTCCTCTGCAGGCTCACCTGCCAGGGCCATGCCCCCTCGGCTGCCAGGGTATTGTTGCTGCTACCATTGTTTAGAGGGGCGTAACTACATAGATACGCTACGGTAGGTAAGGCAAAAGCAGGGAAATTAATGCAGCAGAATGCACTTGGGTTTGAATACTGCTCTGTAGATCTAATCAGAAATCAGAATAGCAGATAATGAGAAATAAACAGTGCTTTGTACTGGAAGCACATGCTGGAATCTGAAAGACTGCCTATGTCCTACTACACTGCATCACTATTTCAACAAAGATGGTACAGATACTCACGCATAGGGGGGGGTAGGGTCAGTCGTGACAGTCCATTACATGAAATACTATTGTCACTGTTTATCCCGCTGGAAGTGTAGGTGACAAATCCCGGTTGGTTGGAAGTGATGACGGAGTTGATCCAGGACTGGTACTGGGACACCCTGGTGTAGACTCCTGGGTAACCAGCTTCCGCACATCCATACCCCCAGCTCACAGCCCCAGCNCTGGGTAACCAGCTTCCGCACATCCATACCCCCAGCTCACAGCCCCAGCCTGGATCCAGACAGAACCCTTTTTGACCACCAGTGGACTCCCAGAATCTCCCTGCACAGGTGGAGACACAGGGGCATGAGGAACAGGAACAGGGAGGCTGGAGTCATAATGGAGATATAAGGAGGTTTGACTCAGGAGGCTGTGAAAACTGTTCTACCTGACATGAGTCCTTGCCCCCCGCCAGCAGCCCGGCACACAGCATGTTGTTGGTGATGGTGCCCACTCCATAAAGACAGTTACACTTCCTGTTGCCGATCACAGGAACCTTCACCTCCTGCAGAGTTCCGGGTGCAGGGAGGGGCACTGTGGATAGAGCACTTAGAATTACCACAGGGTCACTTGTTGTCACTCAGAAGTCTCGAATGTGATTGTGA